>JAECUM010022436.1:0-36298 GCA_016617855.1 Megalonaias nervosa | reverse complement strand
ATATATATATAAACAATGCAACCTACCTACGTAAGTATGTTGTTATGAACATACGTACATACATACATACACACATACTTTTATGTATGATCTATATTTTGTGCTTTAATTTCATAATAATAGTTTGAAAGGGTCGTTAAGTTAATAATATTTTGAATACTAAATTTCTATAATCCTAACTTTGCACTTTAAAATATAGGGCATGCTTGGAAACAGTGCATTGTTTGATTCTTTCATAAGTTCCAAAGCTGAGATGCAAAGCAATTAAAGTAACCATCACGTGATCTGACTTCAGGACATGAGTTCTTGAAAAGGTCATGGGTTTTTCTGAAAGGCCAGGCTGACATAATTTCTGGTTGGTTAACATTTGATCTTGTTTACTGACAGAGTGATTTTGAAACGCCAAGATGATTCATTCAAGCCTGTGTATCGTCTTAGTAATCTATATTAGAGAATTATTATGTGGAACTATGCATTCCTAGTATTAATACCAGTACTGGAAGAGTTATATTGAGAGGATTGATTGGTTTATTTTATTTAATTATTAGTTGGAATTACAATGCTCTAACATTTATTTAAAGACCTTTGGACTCATAATGGCTGCCACAGAATTATTATGAATTTATTTAAATGCATTTTGGGATTATATCATAGTGATTCTTATGTATTGTTGGTACATCAGTACAAAACAGGACATCATTCGGAATACCAATGCAACTCTCTCGGATAACTCGATACTTTAGGACTTGATAGAAGTGTTTAAGATTTCATTCACAACACTGTAAGTTATTATTATTTTTTCACTTTGTATTTTAGTAATTAAATTTGTATTTTCAATTTTACAAAACTTCTTCGTTTTCAGTCTTCTTTGTTGCTTAGTTTAAGACCACAGAGTCGTAACAAGACATACATACACACATACATACCCATTCCTTAAAATCTGAAAATGACATTTAATTTCAAAATTATCTATCTGTATATAAGGTTGTTTTTCTTCGAACCACTTGGAGTCCCAGAATGTAGAATACCAGTTTTTTTATTCTATATTAATTTGATCATTCGAATTTACTTGTAATAAATTGTCGTGAACACGTTAAAGAGGCATCGCCATTACCTGTAATCGTGATATTCAGGACAGTTGGTCCAACAAGCGAGCGTCCGTCATAGACGTAAATGTTAACGGCATAGAATGGAACTGGATATCCTTGCAAGTCCCGAGACACTGTGATCAAGCCAGCTAACAAAATGTAAAGGTGGCAGAGGCTATATGAGTTTAATTTATTAGCAACGTTTGCTTGGCAAGTTGTCGCACTAAAAGAGTCCTGTTTTCCATTTTGAGTTACGCTGAAGCAGCAGTTACAATATAACAACACAAAGATATTAAGGCTTTTTCTATGCTAAGTCGCATTTTTGCATGTTTCTGTTAGTGTCTCTCAGTTATTAATATTTACCCATATACCATTCACTACAAAATATGACTCGTATTTAACTGGAAACAGTATTTAAATATCACGTGTTGTTTAAAGTTCAATATAATAATATAAAAAGATAAAGAAGTTTCCTTAAAATTGCTTGGTGGGAGAAAGCCAGATCAAACCTCAACTTCAGCGATTCATATTTATAGTGATGACGTTAGATCCTATCACTAATGCAGGCAAATTATGGAAGACCATCATGCTGAGTGCATTACTCCATAACGATGAAATTATTTCAGAGTCTAATAATCTCATGTGCAAAACCTTTATAATTATTAAAGACCCCGAAGACATCCTGCAAACCTTTTCAAAAACAAATAATCAAAATTTTCACAGAGCCGGAGAGACATAAGCGAGGAAATATTTCAGTCTAATTCGTTTAATTCTAATCATCGATAAAATCTAGAGCAAAAAAAAAACCCAAAACAAAACAAACAAACGAACAATGATACTCACTTGAGTTTGACATTGTAAAAGGGCACGTGGTTGGATAACAGGTAAAATTAAACGTCAAAACATCATTTTCATTATCAGTGGCAGACACTATATAGACCACGTCTCCTGTCGTTCGTGCTGTCGTCAAGGACACAGTGGTGGTGTTACCTAAAATGGAAAAGATTCATAATAAAAGTGCACTGAAAATTCTGGTTTCTTAGAGAGCTTTTCCCCAAGCAACTTCCCTCTCCAGCCGACCTT
The DNA here is from genome assembly GCA_016617855.1 of Megalonaias nervosa. Taxonomy (NCBI): domain Eukaryota; kingdom Metazoa; phylum Mollusca; class Bivalvia; order Unionida; family Unionidae; genus Megalonaias; species Megalonaias nervosa. The sequence goes on along the minus strand of JAECUM010022436.1, from coordinate 34,127 downwards.
CGCCTCCTCGAAATATGGTCCTGGAGTGGCATCAGACATTACTCCTCTCCCCAAACATTCTACTGTAAAGTCATTGTTACCCCTCAGAAAAATAGCGCAGTTTCTCCTCCATTGAAAATTATATTCTACAGTCATAGTTCCTACTATGGTGTCTATTTTATCCAAGTAGAAAGCCCCTCGTCCCCCCTCCTCAGTTTCACCTTGAATTTAATCAATGATTTCCCATTTTACAAAATGGTAACCAAAGGTGTTGCATGCATATTTATGTGGTTATGTTCGGTCAGATCTGTCAGAATCTGCACAGATTATATTATCTGCTTTGGCATAATTATATCTCAATGAAATGTTAATCATTTCTACGTCAGAGCACACCGTTACGATGCAATGTCTATCGTTTACATTTTGTGATCTGTATTTTAACATAAAGTACAGAACTAGTTCCAGACTATTTTTGCCATTGAAGAAAAGCTTATATAGACTTTTTTCCCCTGGAAAGTCAACATTAGAGTAATGTTTCCTACGGAGAGAATGACTCTAAGAAATGGAGGCGGGAAGTTGCTCAACGAAATTTCTTTGCTCGGAAATTTGACTCAAAACCATTTCACTGAGGAGGACTGAGGAGGGTCGCCCAGGTGCAAAATTTGCTCTCTGAGGCAGGTACGCAGAAGTTGCTAAACATTTCAGGCATGTTTCACGGGGACCTTGATGGGGTCTTGAAATATCGTATTAAAAGAGTATTTACATTTTCGTAGAATATTTTAAGTATTTCACAAGTTATTTTCCACTAAATGGATCAGATTCAAGAGTTTTTCCTTATCATAGTTACTGTACCAGAGAGTTGCCGTTAGAAAAGGCTTGGTAAAAGATTGAAAAATCAGTATTGAATGAGTTTTCTTCCGTTGTATATGAGCAATAAACTTTAGTGTTTTCTCGTTTGGTTTGCAATGAACATACATCAGATATTTAAATCGACAGCATTTGCTACGTAGTTAGATGTGTTTTTATTTGTATGCAAATTAAATGAAAACTATATCAATGGCATCTCGCACTCTCTTTCAAACCAGTTTGTTTAAAGCAGGATATAATTATCCGTTTTATTTCTAGAAAGAACATGCATTTTCAGACATATTTAGAGAATATTTTAAAAAGGCAGACAAATAAAACAGATCAATTGCAAACAAAGAATTTCATATAGAGAGCACACTGGCAATACAAATGTCATTACTAGAACATTAATCTTGACTGATAATTATGACCATATTTCAAATTCAAATATCACCTTCTGTCTTTCTTTACCGACTACATTGGTGAATTGAAACTTTAATCAACCTAAATTTAAGATATGCAATATTATGATATTCTAGCGACGATTAAAGTAGTTTTAAAAATCAAATGAGATAAATAAAACTGTCTATAAAATCATACCTAAATTTGTAAACGTCGGCGGCTTATTTTCCGTAATGCTCACAGTAAATACCGCAGTAGTTGCGTTCCATCCGTCAGTACAAGAGATGGTAAGGGGATACAAATTAACATTGCTATACTGCAACCCAGGATTGTTCTTGAGGTAAATCCCCCATTTGGTTGGACTCGGTATCTGCTTCACTAGGAATGGGACACCTGTTGACATCAGCGAGCATGTGATATTCGTTGAGGTATCCGTAACGTTGATGGTATACAACAGAGTTTCATTGTATGTCGTTTCGATAATTGTTGTCGATGCCGGTAAATTGTGAATGACTGGAGCCTGTGAATATAGGAACTAAGCAGCTAACCGATAACGCAGTGTGGAAGCTTTAGAGTTTTGTCTAAATGAATTACTTTAGAGTTTTATCTGAGTTACTTTAGAGTTTTATCTGAGTTACTTTAGAGTTCTGTCTAACCGAGTTACTTTAGAGTTTTGCTTTACTGAATAACGTGTATAGAAGTAAAAAACATAAGAAAGCTATTGCAGACCTAGAAAAATAGCTCGGTATGTATATGTAAATTTTTTAAAACTACTTCCATGTTTCCTTACGGATTATATTCTGGTTAAAAGTTTTGGTATCGATCAAAAAAAAAAGTACAGCTAAAGTATGAATATGATAACAGGACTTGGTCAATTGCAACAAAATAATTTTGTTACACAATTAGAATGCTTGATATGCTTGATTTACCACACTGTAAATAGACCAAAGTGCTCGGCTTTCTGCCTTTTGGTGTATATTTAGTATTAGATCTTACTAGTTTCGTTTCCTCACAATAAACTGATGTAACACACACACACACACACACACACATACATACATACATACATACATACATACATACATACATACATATATATATATATATATATATATATATATATATATATATATATATATATATATATATATATATATATATATATATATATATATATATATATATATATATATATATATATACTTACCACATTGGTCACAATAATTGTAAAAGTTCCAGTGGACGTTTGGGAGTATGGATCGGACACTTTAAATACAAGGATATTGTTACCTAATGCTCCAGGTAGTACAGAGGCGACTTTAATTCCATCTAAATTTTAAAAAAAGAAAACAAGGAACGTAACAGAGGTGAGTAAACCAGGGCCTATAAAGGAAACAATTTGCAAAACAGATACAGCACGAGAGAGACATGACCCCAAACTCAAGAAAATAAAAACTGTTGCACGTATATGTCACATGTTTGCTCTAATTCCCATTGGAAAAGGTAATACAATTAATAAATATAGACCAAGTACAGGTCTACTCACATAAGATGCACAACTGTTGAAACATGAGCAATTATACTTGCTCTGTAAACAGCGAAACTTACGCTGAAAACAATATGCAAATAAGAATTCGCTTCTGTCACATTACAAAATTATGTTTCAGATAAGTATGTACCAGATACGTTAAATAACGTGTATAATATGTTATGTATATTTAATTTAATTGTTTGTCTATTAGTTTTAATTTTTTTATTCCATTACATGTTATTGTAATGTAACATTGTTTGCTGGACTTGACATTGTCCAAAATTGAGTTCAGTTCTGATTGACCTGATTGACGTTTTCTAATTTTTTATTTTATTTCATTGATGAAAACAACTAATCATAGCTTCATTATTCTCTATGACTATGAGCTCATTGACCGAATTATTATTCAAGTAAGCAAGAAGGTGTAAACTTGTTGATCAGGGTCAGGGTTTTGGAGATCCACAAGTGAATTTAATAGGTTATTGTAATTGTAAGTAAACAAGGCTCATTAGATGATACTAGAAAGTTATTTTCCATTGGGTAATGGTTGTTTTTAGAAAAAGCTAATTTGTGACCCGAGGTCAAACAGAGAACTATATTATCTTGTGACTGTCAGGATTTTACCAGCTGTGCTTTAACATCTAGCACTTTAAATTGTATTATGTTGTGACTAGTTTGGGCTGAATTTTATTTTCTTCAAATTATTGAATTCATGTGATTATTTTCTCTGGAAATACAAATGTGCTCTGATAAAATTCTTGGATTAAGACATTCACTGGAATTTATATTGAATTCAAACCTGGAATAATATTTCTGTGATTCAACAAGAGACTGTTGACACATCAGTACTTCGCAGACCATAACAGACACGTCATCGCCGTTAATTTTGGATCTTTTTGGGATTTGAACTGAGTTTCATTCGGGACTTTTTATTACTAGGATTTGCGTCATTAATTATTGGATTACTTTTGGATATAATTCGCAATACCGTAAGTTCTTCTTTTTAATTTTTCACTTTGCATTATTGGGAAATAAATTATTTGTTGAATTTTACAAAGCTTGTTGTCTTCACTCTTTTCTGTTATTATTTTAAGAGCATAGATTCGTAACAAATGGAATAATACCTTATTTTCGTACCTGCAACATTTGTATGACTCTGTGTTATCTACTTGTTTGTGCGTTCATAAACGATGAAGATGTGGCCTTTCTTGCACGTGTATGAATGCTGTTCATCCTTTTCCCCGATGATTACAGGTTTTAGTAACAGAAATGCTTTTCTTGTCATGGAACCTTGATGAATAATCAGATCTGAGAGGATCTATAGGATCTGCTTGATATTTTAAGTTACTCGCTACTTAACAAAATGTCACTACAACGACAAAGTTTATTGATTTTTTAGGTAGTCTCCATTACAATATCTACAAATTACCGGAGATAATAACCAGGTATTTCGTATCTGGATGACAAAATTTGACATATTTACCAACACTCTAGACACGGTGCAAATAAAAAAGGATATCTAGTACATATAGCTCTCCTTTCAATGATATAACAATTGCTACTTTTTCAAAAATTAATATGATTGTAAATTAATAAAAAAATTGGTTTCTATATGAATGTTTAAAAAACTGTCAACGTACGTGTAGTTGAGTCGAAGGTAAAGTATGGTGTACTGGTCATCATCGTGACAGTCAAAACATCCCTTGGATTATCATCAGTGAAGTTGACTGTGTACAGGGTATTGCCAACTGCCATCTGCTCATTGATTGTAGTAGCGGCCGGAAGATTGTTGAAGTACGGAACTGTTTCTGAGATAACATACATAATTTTATAAACCATAGGTAGACTTCAGTACGCGCAAGATGAACTTATCCAGGAGTTTTTGTTTTCCTTTTTGTAATCGAAAGTCATAACTCCAGTTTGGTAACAAATGGTACAAATCTTCCATTTTTGTATTTTCCAATATAATGACCGCTATAAAGTATCGTGCCCATTAATAGAAGAAATCCATTCTGTGAACTGATTACAGTGTAGGAAGATTTATATTGATTCCGACATAACAATGGCGTTCAGAGAGTAAATTTTGTGATTGCAAGGGTTGTCCAAGATGGTTGCAAGGCCAAGAAGATATGATATCTGGTACGTTTCAACCAGAACACCCCTTACAATCCGGCATAGTTGCGATCCGTTAGTACTGATTATCTTGTGGAGTATACAAAAATATGCGTAGTTTTACTTAGTCTATATTTTCCAAGTTAATAATTTGCGAATCGGTTGCATAGCTGATGTTATTCAAGTATGTTGTGTTTCATGCACAAAATGAAAACACAACGTAAAAAACAAACTTCAGAATATAATTATCGTAGAAAAATAGCGGTATTAGATTACATTTACCAATAACTATATTACACACATACATATGTGATTTTTTTATATGTGTGCGTTGGTGCGCAAGTACAGACGTACAGACAGAGCAAATGGAAGTGGAAAATTTACATACAATGTTAAGCTGCGTAAACTATTTTTATTACAAAAGTACAAGCGTTCTAGATTATAGAAATTTGATGTGTACTTCATCCCTTTTCAGAAATATATCTTGCCTTGACCGTTATTTGATTAAAAACAGGAAACAGAGAAAGACAAACTAAAGGACATTCACAATACCTGCAATAGTGACATTTAAGATAGCAGGTCCTACAAGCGAGAGTCCATCAAACACGTAGGCGTATATAGCATATGTTGAAATGTTGTGCCCGTCAAGGTTCTGAGATAGGCTGATCTTGCCAGCTGTAATGAAAATGATCGACATATGTTAGATTTCTTATTGCAAATTATATTAAAATGTTTATTAGCTGAATTGCTTGTTCACAATTAATTGCAGTGTTAGCACTGAATGGTTTTGAAGCCGCAAAATTTAAAACAAAAAAAGATTTGTAAACTCTTTACACCACGTTGAAAATATGGGTTCTTCATTTAAAAAAAAAAATTGGCCAAGAAAGAACGTTTCGAAATGTTTTAAGGAAAGTCAGAAAACTAGGAAGATTTACGAGGAGTCATGCCTCTTGAGTACAGTAAATTAATACAGGTAACACTAAAGAAACATTAAAACATCGTATCCCACATTGTCTAACGTTTCCTCATTTTTGACTTGATCCTGATTCAACAACGAGTTATCAGGTTGATTTTTATTTTTCACTGGGTATTTTAGGGATAACTGTGATAAAAAGGAGGATCATCTCATTTTAATTTTAAAATAATTTTCCAAGATTGAGGTCAAAAATGTGTTAAAAAAGCGAAAACTTCATAGGTTGCTATGCATTTAGTTGCAGCAGACAAAGATAAATATCTGTCCGAAATTAAAGTCAGTTCATAGAAAAGCATAGTGAGAAATTCTGTCACATATAATCCATGTCGCAATAGCTAATTATTATTCATAACTAAATTCTAAATTATGTGTGTTAGTGGCGCGTCTCAGGGCTGGTGTAAAGCGATTAGTGTAGTAGCTACCAGCTCTAGCTAGCTCATTGCCATTGCGAGTGTGTAAGCCTTTCCATTTGGAACATAACCTCCACAGTCTACATAGTCAAGACTACCGCATGTGCCTCCTTTCTGCAAGCCACGCGCTTGAACCCCAGAAACATTTTGTGCAGACCCGCCAGCGTCCGTCAACCATACCCCGGCTATAGGTCAAATAGCGCCCAATGTCTTGTGAGTTAGACTCGGGAGAACCATAGGCTAAGGGAGCTCACCTGACGGTAAAACTGGAGAGGAGTCCAGTTAGGCAGCTGGTGCATTCTTTACACACCGTCTGGCAACTCTTGCAAAGCAGGATGTGTCAGTACCTGACTTTAATCCATCATTTTTGAAAACGATAAATAAACTGCAATCTGATCATCCTAATATAAGTCACTCCCACCGTTCTTAGCAATACAATAAATTGAGGTAGAAGCGACTTCATGACGTAAGGTATTGTTGACGTAATTCTGGTCTGATCAGTGAAGTTAACTTTGCACCGGGGACCATTCTTAAATTTGCAAATATCATCATCTTGCGGTATAAGAGGTGCAAACGTATACGGGTGTTGTTGGGTCCTAAAAGTACAATAAAAGCTCGAATAAATTCTGAAGAAAGGAGTAATAAAGTCACATGTTTAAATGTAAAAATTACATTCTAAGAAACTCTGTATGTTTGTTTTCTTTTGGGCACAGCTCGATAAACCGTTAAATGTGTTATCTTCCACAGCAAATGGTGTAGTCGATACATGGAATATATTTGTTTTATTTAAGAAGTCGTGTTACATACAGCAATGATAATTTTGGCAACTTACTTGATGAAGAATAGGAAAACGGACAGGTCATTCGATTACAAGTAAAATTAAACGACAAAGTATCATTCTCATTGTCGCTAGCTGAGACTGTATAGACAACGTATCCCGCGCTGAAAGCCGTGGTCAAGGAGACGACAGTGGTGGAAACTGAAATGATAAAAATAGGAGCTAGTAGCAAACTGCGGACTAGAGTTATTTCACGCAGTTTAAAGAGCTAAGACTTTGCAAACCTTTAAATTATACCATAATAATTATGTTTAAATCTTCACACATCCTTGACATGTTTCATAATTTACATTACATTCAAGTACAAAAAGGATGTAGAGAGCAGTTTAAATTATAAATTGTTTTAAAAATGTTACAAGATTTAATTTGTAGCATTGTTAATTGCTTTTTTCTGCAAAGAGCGGAATCTCACCCCACCCCACCAATCGCCAGTTTCAGAGATGTTTATTAACAAGTTTCCATCTTCACTGAATGAGAAAATGTATTGCCTGCAACTGTGCACTAAATTTGTTTTATTCTGACACAGCAATAATCTTCTCGTCTCATACCTGTCATCATTCCAAGATTTTTTCTTGAGTTAATGAAAATAATTTTGGGCATGCCTTCGCTTTTCCGCTTATTTAGTAAGAAACCTATGTAGATAAATATATAGCAGCACATGCAAGTCCTGTTGATATCGTGATGCACCGATGATTAAACACATCTTATTAGGCAAAAGCTATATAACTTAGTTTAATTTTTTATTATCAAACCTAAGTTTGTGAACGTCGGGGGCTTATTTTCCGTAATATTCACGGTGAATATTCCAGTGGTTGCGTTCCGTCCGTCACTGCACGATATGACCAGGGAATAGTTATTTCTAAGGCTGTATTTAAAACCAGGATTGCTTTGGACGTAAATCCCCCATGTGGTTGTACTTGGAATCTGTTTCACTAGGAATGGTACGCTTGTTGTCGTCATTGAGCATGTAATCGACGTTGACGTATCCGTAACGTTGATTGTATGCAATAAAGTTTCATTATAGGTGGTCTCGATGATCGCTTTTGATGCCGGTAAGTTGTTTATGACTGGAGCCTGTGAAAATAAAATGTATTGCAGATGCTAGTGACATTTCATGTTCTTCAGAGAAAAGTGTATAAGTGCGTAAGGTTGATTACGTTACCTGTAGGTTTTCGTCCGCAACACAATCTCGTTTCTACAATTACAACAGATTATGCGTGGGTTGAATCTAACTGAAGAATAATTATTCTCCGTAAAAATTGTTGTCTTTGCAAATGGGAATCAGTATTGTAAGTCATATGAAACAAGTGACTTTTCTATGTGTATGTGTTTGTGTGTGTTCCTTTTTAGTTCATTTGCAAAAATAACGCATAACGCATATTACAACAAAATGGGTGCGCAATTTTGCAGTAATTCAATGTTGCATTAATCATAAACAGAAAGAGGAAGATAGTATTATGATAATTTTGTTGCCAATATTTATTTATTAGAGTCAGATTCCGGTTACTGAATTTCGTCAAGGTATATACAATTAGATAGAATTAGAAACGGAGCAATGAAACATGAGTATTATCCCGTCAGTTGCATTCATTCTTCTCTACAACAAGGTTTAAGTGCCTATATTTACCACGTTATTTATAGTGATTGTAAAGGTCCCTGTCGACGTCTGGGAGTGACCGTCTGTAACTTTAAACACAAGCAAATTGGTTCCTATTGCATTTGACAGAGTCGAAGCAACTTTGATGTTTTCTGTAAAATAAAATGTCACAAAAAGCAACACTACTGTATCGAGAAAGTAAACATTTAAATAAAATTCATTCATTTACAAATTTTTAATACATATTCCATGACTATTATAACTTCTCCTCCTCCTCCTCCTTCTACTACTATTACTAGTATTACTAATATTAATACGACTGCTAGTAATACTGGTATAAATACTACTAATAATGCTACTATAATTCTTGTATATTTTATTATTATTATTATTATTATTATTATTATTATTATTATTATTATTATTATAAGCAGTAGTTGCATTAGCAGTAGTAGTCGTGATGTTTCTTTTATTAAAGAAAACGCTCACCTTTACAACGTTGGCAATATATTTTACACATTAAGCTGTCCGTACTATACTGCAGACCATATTTGCAGTTTAATTCGAGCAGCCCTCTCTTTTCCTATAGGAATGTGTATAGATTGATACCCATTATATTTGAGCATTTGAAACCTACAAAATATATATCTAATACAGATCAGTAGTAATGATAAATTGATGATTCTCTCTCAAAAGAGATTTTTAGCCTAGAAAGCCCCCCCCCCTCAAAAATAAATATATTCTGACATTTTTTTATCACCTCACAGACCCCCTCTCCCTCAAAAAACCACCCTCTTATTTCAGAAAATAAAAAATTATATTGAAATACAAGGAGGATTCTAGCTCAGTAGATTTTTTCATATTAAACAATAAAATATTATATATAATGTACAATAATTCGACCCGACATGTTGGATTTGATCTTACAAACAGATTTTGTAAGAGATTTAATTCCATCAAATCAGCCTCAGGTTATACTGGTATAAAACCTAAAATAATAAGCGATTGTATTAAAAAAGTTGGTTACCATATATCACCAAAATATGGATCAGTATGGTATATTCGCGACTGAAAATAATATGAGAATAGCGGGTTGGGCAGATGATGTGATGACATTTATTGACAATATGGTTGATATTTTATTTGATAACGATATTTCTAAAGCTATACAAAATTAAACATCTACTGTTGCAACCCATATTTTATGATAATCTTTTTCATATCTGCTGACTCTCATTGGCAGAATATCTGTTAACATACTGTCAATAATACGGAACTCGCGTATTAAATCGTCCATATCATATTTTATACCACGTAAATAAGATCGTATTTGATCAAGTAATTTTTTATAGGTGATACTTGCTGTTTTACAAGCATTTTTTTTAGTCGCAAGTCGAGGTTCAATTTTTTTACACGCTGTTGCAAGAGAAACGCCGACACCAGATATTATTAACAAAAACGGATTTAATGATGCTCCACTTGAAATTATACCAGAGCTAGTCATTAACAACGGTAAATATGATATCACTCGGAGTATTTTGGTATAGTATTTGTAACATTTTTTTACGCAGAAAAGTTTTTTATGATAATATCTGTAATATTGCATTAGAGCGTCCACATCTTGTTTTGGAATGTTTCCTCACATGTGATTAAAATCAACTATATTTTTTTCATTATATAATATTTGTTTACATATTTTATATAGTAATGTCAGTCTCTGGGTTTGATTTATTACATTTGAGAAGTTTCAGCTACGAATTCCAAACACCACCAGTAACGTCTCGGAGGCATTTCCGTTGATGTCAACGTAAACGTTTCTTTGATGTCCTTGGTTAGCATCGCCAGTAGAGGATTATGATATACATTCGGTGATGATGAAGTAGCCGCAGTAATTTCCAAACCGTACATAGATAACCTGTATAACCCAGTTACTTCTGCGGTATGTTCGAGAGTGTTATCGCGCGGTGTCCATGTTGATGATCCTGATGCTACTGTGTATAAGATATTGTTAGCTCGTCCGTGAGGAATTCTAACAAGATTAGTTTTTGGAATGATATTAGGAATGCCACTGACAATATCGTTTATTTTTGTGTTAATGTCAACGAGTTTAATATCTACAACCGCTGGACTTCCAAAAATTCATTAATAGATTTGTTTATGTTTCTACGAAAATTTAAGAACGTTTGTACGTGATTAGAAAAATCATTTCTGAATGTGATCATTCCATCGTTGATTCTTGTTATTGCTGTTACCGTTGGAGTGTTGATATCGTCGACGTAATTTTTTGTTGCTGCGTCAAAATCTTTTTCTGGTGTTCCGAGATTAATAATACTATGATTGCTCATATTGAGATATCCATATATTACACCACCGCTCATTGACACATACTTAAGTTCTTGATCATCGACGTATTTTTTTGCTGCTGCATCTGTATCTGCGGCTGGGTTTCCAAGGTCTAAAATTTTTTTTTCCTGACATATTGATATTACCTGTAACTGTCCCACCTATTTTATCAAGTTTATTATCGTCTACATATTTCTTCGTTGCTGCGTCAAAATCTGTTTCTGGTGTTCTGAGATTATTAATACCATTATTGTTCATGTTGAGGAATGCGCGCATTATACCACCACGCACTAACACATACTTAGATTCTTGATCATCGACGTATTTTTTTGTTGCTGCGTCTGATTCTGCAGCTGGGTCTCCAAGGTATGTAATTTTTTTTCCCGACATGATAATATTACCTGTAACTGTCCCACCTATTTTATCAAGTTTGTTATCATCAACATACTTTAACTGCAAATAACTTACCGCTTGAGTTTGATTTAAGTTTGCTGGTGAATACCTGGTCTCCAAATTTATATTTTTTTTTTCCTGACATATCTAAGTTACCGCTTAAAGTTCCACCAGATTTATCTAGTTTATTATTGTCGACTAATTTAAGTTGTGCATAACTAACAGCTTGTGTATCAACGACATTTGTTGGTGGATAATCTGTTTCTAACCCTAATACTCGTTGATTTGACATAAACAAGTTTCCCGTCATTGTGTCGCCGGATTTTTTTAGATAGCCTGATAAATCAACCTTGCCGTCTGTTGTACTTTCAGCTGATGAATCTCCTACTAATGTTCCAAATTTTGAATAAAAACTCATTATTTATTTATCGTTTGACAAAATTATATAGCATAAAATTATATAACAATAATGGCAAAATCATCGATATTAAATTTTGACACAGAACGTTTGGTGAAACATAAACATAACAATGAACTTCCAGATTGTCATTATCTTATTGTTGGAAGAACTGGATCGGGAAAAACAAACTTACTTATGAATTTACTTCTCGGAGATAATTTTAACTACGATCGCGTTTATATTTACACGATTAATCCGCAACAGGATAAGTACGAGCTACTTAACAATTATAATGACAAACTTCGTGATCTTGAAGCTGGCGAAGATTTTTTTTATTATCAAACAACCAGAAGAACTTGTTCCAGTTAATCAACTTGATTCATCCGAACACAAGATAGTTGTTTTTGATGATATTCCGCTAAACAATGAAGAAATGAATAAAATCAGATCGTATTTTTCACTGTCGCGAAATAAAAAATGTAATTCTATTTATCTCGCTCAGGGTTTTTATAATGTTGATAGATTTATTAGGCGAAATACTGGTTGTTTTATATTATTTCCAGGACTTGACAATGTTGACGTTAGAAATATCGCGAACGAGCAATGTGGTGATGTAACAAAAGATAAATTTATTGAACTATATCATCAAGCAACGGCAAATAAATATGACTTTTTTTTGTTTGATAAATTAACAAATGATACGAGTAAAATGTTTCGATGTTGTATTGAAAAATATCTACAGTAATTTTTATACAAAATAGTAGATAATTAATGGAAAGACAAGCAAAGTACAGAAAACATATAGAAAATCTAAAAAAACTTGCACAATCTCAAGCAAAATTTAAGCAGCAAGTACAGCAAGCACGACGTGGTCAAGTGGTTGCAGCAGAAACAACAGCCGCCGTTCTCAAACCAGTTACTGAAGCTTTACTTGGAAAACAACCTGAAAGTAAGCCACTATCAGAAGAAGAACTTAAGCGACTACAGGAAAAAGGTTTACTCGGACTAGTTAAAGAACAACAAGAGGCTGCTGCTGGAAAAATTATTGAAAGATCTGAAGAAGAAAAAAGTAGATTAGCTGAGGCACTTGTAGCAAATATGGATAATCCGGTTGAAAGACAAGCTGCACTAGATCGGCTAATTAATGATCCACTGGCATTTGAACGAAGATTATCAGAATTAACAACACAAGAAATTTTAAAAAAATTAGAGGATATTGAAAAGGAGCAAGAAAGAGTTGGCCAGTTAACGGTAAAGTTTATGGAAGTTGGAGAGCAAAGACATTTTTTTATAAAAAAAAGCAAATGATGAGATAACAAATGATGAATAGGATAAATTTTTAGAGAAAGAAAATATAAAAGATCTTGATAATATAGATAAATGGAGTGATGAAGAATTTAATGAATTTACTAATAAATTGAATGAAATAATGAGAGACGGTACTATTGCTAAAAATGAGTTAAACACAGCCATAAAAATGGAGAATATGCTTCCACTTTATGATAGAATAAGATATGGTCTTATCGCTGCAATGGTTGGAAAAACAGCAAAAACCAATAGAACAAAACCGTCTAGTGCCGGGTGGAATTTTAAAAGAAAATTTAATTTATTCGATAAAAATCGCGTAAAACAATGTATACCAGAAAAAACAGGAACTGGGGTTAGAATATTTTCATCAGTTACTGAAATGATAGGCAGATTAATGCTATTGATATCATCAAAAGAAGCTGGAAATGTTGGTGCTGAAATTGACAATGAAATTATTGACATACTTGATAATTTGAGATCGGAAAATTTATTAACATCTGACGAATACGGAACTTTACATCACGATTTGATATAATCGCGGCGACTTAATTTTATAAAAATATAATGATAAATGTCAGCAACATTATTACTGGACTCGAGTCAATCTGATAAAGATAGCGCAAATTTTTCAGTGAAGTATATTCCGCCAATAGAACAAGATCGTGAAAAACGATATGAAATTGGGCTAATTTCCTGCACTTGTTGGAATTCTATGCCTAATGTAAAAACTGGAGTAAATGATAAATTTGCATTTAGAAGTCTAGATGATTTTGATAATGATCGGATCCCAATTAAAATTCCACAAGGAGCCTATAATATCACTGATCTAAATAAAACAATAAAAGAACTTATAGCAAAAAATGGAGGTGTAGCTGATAATTTGAGTTGACGCCAAATTATAATACGTTAAGAGCTAGAATAACATTTAAAATTATGGCAGTTTATATTGAAAGTCCAAAAAGTATCGCACCACTGATAGGATTTCGTCACATGGGTTATGGTTCTTTTCTTAGAGAAACCAGAACGTTTGACGGTCAACTGCCAGTAAATATAACTGATGTTAACACAAAACTGATAAATTGCTCCATTGCATCTGGTTCTTATTCAGCTAAGGGCAGTAAAGGACAAACGATATACAGTTTTTCACCGGACGTTCCACCTGGTTATCTTATGCAAATTATTCCGCGCCATATTATTTATTATCCGCTAAACGTTGAAAGCCAAATAACAGAAGTAAATATGCAGTTGACAGATCAGTCTGGAAGACAGTTAGATTTTAATAATGAAGTTGTTACTTATTATTTACACCTACGCGAACAGTAAACATATTTTGTAAGAAGAGCTATAAGATTTGACAACAAAATTATACAACCTCAGATATAATGAAACAGAAAAAAGTTTATAGAAGAAAAATAGTAGGAGGATTTTTGGGAAATATATTTACTAAAATTATAAAAAATGTTCCAGGAATAGCTCATAAAATTGCACCAATTGCACTTGACGCATCAAAAGCTTTTGCAACTGGAGCTGCATCTGCTGCTGGAACTGCGGTGGGGCAAAAAATAACTGATAAAATAAAAGGCGATCCACAACGTGGTATACCGACAATCAAACAAGCTATTTCAGAAATCGCACCAACAAAAGAAACTCAACGCGCAATGATAACAACGACAAAAAAACTTTTATCACCACGAGGAGAACAAATTATACAAAAATTAATATCTAAAGTAACAACACCGCAATAATTTTGTATAACCTAATAAATAAAAAAAATGTCTGTAAAAGCTTATCTCGATTTAGCAGAAATTTACGACACAGACGACACAGTAACAGAATTCGAATACGTTGAAAATTCTAACGAACCTAATAAGGCTGGCTCCAGAACATTTAATACTCGAGACGAGGACGTATTTCTACTGCCTCATAAAGCAATGTTGGAAGTTCGTAGCCAGATTATGACAGCACCTGCCGCACCTGCCGCAATTGCAGTTGGAAGAGAAGTAGCTCTTGTAAATAACGGTTGGTGTTTATTTAAAAGTGCTAAATATCAGATGGCCAATCAAACTGTCGAAGATATTTCAACTTACTTACAAGTTGCAAGTACAATATTAAATATTATTTCATTTTCCGATGATTACTCCAAATCAACTGCAACTAATATGATGTGGTTTAAAGATACTGGAACTGGTGGTGCAGGTGTTATTGCATCAGCTGAATTTTCAACCGGAGGAGTAGATATTGTAGCTGCTGGAGCTAATGCCGCTGCAAATGCTGTAATTGTAAGAGATCTTCTTATTATTGATGCTGCTATGCTAGGTATAGACGCACCAGCTGCAAACGCTAATGCAGACGCTACAAGAGTCTCACTTATTGCAGCTTGTAATAATCTTAGTGTAACACCACCAGGTGCGGCTGATGACGGTACTGCAATGTTAACTCGTGTTAATGACATAATTGCTCGTAACAGAATAAATATACATTGCAATGAGAGTTATACTAGGAGAAAGGCACTTGCAGCAGGATCACATCAAATTACAATGATGCTGCCATTAAGTACAATATTTGGCATTTGCAGGGACTATAATAAGGTATTTCGTGGAGTTAAACATACGCTTATTTTAGATCGATCAGAACAAAACGACTGCCTGTTTAAATCTGGTGGAAATAATGCACAATTTTTCATAAACAAACTTGCACTATGGATGCCAAGAATAACTCCATCTATCACTAAAATGACGGAATTAAATGATATGCTGCAAAAACACACAAACAGAATTTATTTTCAGCAACATAGAATATATCAAACAGCAGCTCCGAATACCACCGATTACACATGGCGAGTCACAACAACATCAAGTGAACAAAAGCCACGGCAATTATTTGTTGTATTTCAGAGACAAGCTCGACGTGACAACCAGGAACAAAATAATGCGATATTTGATAATGCTGATGTTAGACAAATATATGCTAGAATAAATTCAAAACAATATCCGAGCGAGCGATAGAATGCAATTTTGCAGATAACGTTAATAAAAACATTACTTGACCGTACATGTACCTGCTCGACGCAGTGCAAAAATATCAAGATGTTGGAGATGGATCTCAGATATCATTAGAGGAATTTCGTACACTTTATCCGATATTTTATTTTGATGTTAGTAAAAATAGCGAGCGAGCTGTAGACACCACAGCTGATATTGAAATTACTTGGACACTAGGAGCAGCTCCAGCAGCGCAGTTAAACGTGTATGCGTTAGTAATAAGCGATAAATTTGTTACAGTTGACTCTGTCGGAGGTAAAATGTCAGTCCAAGTTAAATCTGTAATTGTTATATAAGATGACAAAATATATTGTAAAAGAAATACATTTGACTGATGGTCAAGTTAAAAAATTAGCGGCTGCTGTTGCAAAACGGAGGCAGGTTTCATTAAAGGTCAACCCTAACGCAATGGGTATTTTAACAAAATTAATGTTAACCGAAAAACAAGTAAATAAATAAGATCGCAAAAAAGCTTTTGTTTTAAATTTAAGTGCTGCACAAATAAC
The DNA here is from genome assembly GCA_016617855.1 of Megalonaias nervosa. Lineage (NCBI taxonomy): Eukaryota > Metazoa > Mollusca > Bivalvia > Unionida > Unionidae > Megalonaias > Megalonaias nervosa. The sequence goes on along the minus strand of JAECUM010022436.1, from coordinate 17,448 downwards.
TGCAATGGCAAAACATGGCGGTTTCTTCGGTCCGGCACTATCGGTAATAGTTAGAACATTACTACCTAAAATTTTGCCAGTGTTAGGTACATTAGGATTAGGAGCAGAGTCTGGAGCAGTATCTGGCGCAACGGAAAAGGCAGTTAAAGGTAGTGGTATTGTCCGCGGCAGTGGTATAAAGAAAATTTTCGTATGAATATCGATGGTAACAATTTTTTAGTTTAATGTTTCGTATGAATATCGATGATAACAATTTTATGTGATTGATAAATATAATGCCTAAAAGAAAGACAACGACGAAAAGAAAGGCAACGACGAAAAAAAAGACACGACAGCGAAAAGGAGGATTTATTCCAATAGCCCCGTTACTAGCGGGATTGGCGGGAAGTCTATTGCCAAATCTGTTAGGAATAGGACGAGGACTAATGTTGCCAGGAACAAGGAGATAAAGTCTGCGTTAAGTAATTTTGATATACTTGATAAACTAAAAAAAGTAAAAATTTCCACGGAGTTTATTCTAAAGATGAACTTACAGCGATTCCACCACAAAGCGACATCGTGTGTTATAAATATACAAGATTTTAATGACGGATCTGGCACACATTGGGTAGCTGTTTTTGATAACAATTATTTTGACTCGTTCGGAATTCCACCAAGTGACGCAGTAAAAAAATATATGAGTAAAAACAAAATAATAAATTATTCCTCTAATCAAATTCAACCAGTTGGAACTTCCGCTTGTGGATATTAATGCGTAATGTTCATCAAACAGATGACCAAAAATCCAGATTTTTTAAAGTTTATTTTACAATTTGACAAACAACCTTCTCACGCTAATGATGAGATTGCATTTAATTTTTGTAAAGCCACCTAAAGCTTGCAATTAATTTTATCTAAATTACAAATATAACAATGTCAACATATTGTCTTAAGTGTAAAACTGAAACAGAAAATAAAGATGAAAAAACAGAAAAAAACAAAAAATAATAGAATAATGCTGAAAAGTATTTGTGTAATCTGCGGAAGAAAAAAAAGTATGTTTCTACCGAAAACAAAGTTGTCCGGAGCGGGTTACCCTCCTGACGTTGTCAGAGAGATTATTTTAGTAGACGACTAAATAAATAATGACATGCCAATGCGATTGCGATAGAGATATATGCCTCGAGCAAAATAAAATTGTTACATATTGCCAGAAATGCAACAACAGAGAAATAATTGGAACAGGTATATATATACATAAATTAATTGGCAAACTGCCGAGACCAAAAGGCGGTTGGACATTGCCAGTTCATAAATACACTGGACCTTATAATCCTCTTGATAAACAACTTGACGAAAACGATAATCCGCTGCCAGGACAAGAACCTTACAATCAAGTTGATGCAATAGCAATGCGCCATGATATCTGCTACAGAGATATTGATTTTCCAGACAGCGAACAAAATAAGCATAGCTGCGATAAAGTAATGTTAGACGAACTTCGTGAAATGAAACCTGTAAATATGAGAGAACGTGTTGACCGAAGGCTGGTCCAGGGTTTTATTGGAGCAAAATATAAACTCGGACTCGGAGAGTCTAGTCTCCGTAAAAAAGAATAATATGATGATCTTGCCGTAGAGCTACACAGACCTAAAAACAAAAGTTTCCGAGACGTAAAGTTGTCGCAAATGCCGTTGATGATATCTGGGCGATAGGCTTAGTTGATGTTTCAAATCTAGCCCAATATAACGTTGGCGCTGATGGCGCTCCAAAGGGATATCTTTTCAATGTTGTAGATGTCTTTAGCAAATACGCGTTTAGTATACCCTTTTCGGATAAAACAGGGACATCGATGACTGATGCGCTAAAACAAATAATAACAACTACAGAAAGAAAACCAAACAGAATCTGGACTGATCATGGAGCAGAGTTTTTTAATAAAAAATTCGAGCAGTTTTTGGAGCAAAATGACATTAAAAAATATGTTACTGGAAATGAGGGAAAAAGCGTCATCGTCGAAAGATTTAATCGCTCGACGAAAAAATCCACAAATATTTGACAGCTAAAAATACGAATAAATATATTGACAATTTACAGAAAATTGTTGACGAATATAATAACAGAAAACACCGAACCACTAAACTGTTACCAAACGACGCGATTTCAAATCCAATATTAGCAAACGAAAACATGTACCGACGACACAAATTTAAAGTTGGCGATAAAGTTAGAATTTCTTTGACGAAAAAAACATTTGAAAAAGGTTATACTCATAACTGGAGCGAAGAAGTATTTGTTGTTGATAAAGTACTTTTAACAATACCAGTTACATACTCGTTGAGAGATTTATTAGGTCAGCCTATAACTGGCAGTTTTTATGAGCAAGAACTTCAGAAAACAGAACAAGATATATTTTTTATTGAAAAAGTTATTAAAAAGCGTGGCAACAAAAGTTTAGTCAAATGGCGTGGATATAGCGATAAATTTAATAGTTGGGTACCAACTCGGTCGATATCATCGACTGCGATCGAATAATATTATTATAAATTTCCTCATATTTTATTAGTACTGACTTACATTTTACTGGTTTGCATAAAGAAATTAAATGTAATTTTCTTGCATCATCAACTGGCATGAAATTAAATATTTTAGCAAAAATAAAATCGTATTTTGTATTTCTTTGTTGTCCAGGTATTTTTACGTTTAAAAAAGGCTTTATAAGTTGTCAAAATATTTGATGCTCGGCAACAGTAAAATTAAATTTTAATATTTTTTTAGCAATATGGTACTTAACATCATATCGCCCAGTTGTTGGTCTGCTTAAATTTTTTTTACTAACAACAACATCATCTTCGTCGTTGTCATAGTTATACAAAATATCTTTTTCAGTATAACCAGCAAATCTATCATTGGTAATATTTTCTAACATTTGAAACTGAAACAAAATCTCCCGAATATAGCTCAGCCAGTCTCTCAATTAAGTTCATTATTATAATAATCTTTTATCTAATTAATAAATAATAAGATATTCGGAGAAATAAAATATCATCAGCGAGTTAATATACTAAAAAACAAAGAACTAGCTGAGGCAATTCGAGCTTGTTTATTGGGACATAATTTTTATTTTGTTGATGTTATGATAACATTAGGTGATTCCGACAGATTTTTATTAACAGCAGCGGACAAAATGAAACATGATACGAATAAAATAATGACATTACGATTTAATCGCGATGATGTCATGGAATTTAGTCATAATTGTCTTTCTCGGAATGATCTGGAAAATATAATTAGTTATCGTATCTAAAGATAAATCTATCAAATGTCAACATTGACGTTGCTGATTTTGTTGCATTATCAGCTACTCTTTTTATTACACGTGAATCAATTTTATGATATTTTCCAGCAGATGTTATTGATCTAAATTTCATTTCTTCTCCAGTTTCGAGATTTATTGAGATAATTGATTTTGGATTTTTAAAATTATTACCACCAGCATCTCCTCTTCTACTATTTTCTTTTGATGTTACCAGATCTAAATTTTCTAAACGATTATCGGTCTTAATTTTATTTATATGGTCGATAACTAAACTATTAGGTATTAGTCCGTTAAAAGTTTCAAACACAAACCTATGCGACTTATAATTAACTTGGTTAGTTTTTATACTACGTACCATTACTTGTAAATATCCATCTCTATCCAAATTTCCAATAACTTTTTTTGTTCTTATATGTCTAATAATTCCTCGATCATTTGCTTCATATAGATCAAATCCTGGGTGAGGTTGAAATTCATTTTCTAATCCTAAATTTTCAATATTATCATCAGCAACTGCGCCATTTGCTCTGTATACTCGTTGTCCTTCTGGAATATCGCCGCAAAACAAAGTATAAATCAAATCTTTCTAAACATTTTAATTCTTTCTGCATTATCGCCTTTTACTGAAATTAACATACCAGCTGGTGTTGGTATGCCAATAGATTTTTTAGATGCTATGTTGATAAGAGAACCAAATGCATTTGAAGCATATAGGTTGTACCTTGGGTGAACATGATAAGTTTCTTGCTCTTCCGCTGTCAGTGGCAGATATCTCAAAATTTCTGTCATTATACTATAAGTTTTTTTATATCTCTAATTAAAAAAAAATTCAATTAAATATGAAATATTACTATATATAATGTTAAAATTGCGAGATATTGCTAAAAAGAGCATTATCAAATCAGAAAAAATTGGTTCAGCATTTTCAGGTTATGACAATAGTTACAAACTTGATGATCAAAATGTTTTAGCAAATTTTAGCTCCACAAATTTATTTCATCTTTTAAAACCTGTTATAGCTCGAGAACTTGCGGCTCATAAAAGTATCAAACTTATAGTCCAATATCATATGATTTTATCAAAGTTACACGCAGTTGAGGATGTACTCGATATAACTTTTGAAACAAAAAGTTTTGACAGCGAAATTTCGGAACCATATTTAACAGCAAAGTCGAGAAAAATATTAACTGGAACAAACATTGCCATGGTCGCCGATGAAATACATCAAGAAATAAACAAAAAATTAGAAGAATTTACTTCATCAGGATCAGGTTGGAAATTTGAAATGATAAAAGAAGTTTTATTTCACACAGCAAAATATAACGTACTTCACGGCAGCGGCGCTAATAGCGCTGGCTACGTCGATCTTCCTCAAGAAATTAAAAACAAAAAATGCTGTATAAATGTCAAAAACAATGACGACAAATGTTTTCAGTGGTCTATTCTTTCCGCGATGTTTCCAAAAGAACAAAATGCTGATCGCGTTAACAAATATTTTCCACACGAGGACGAACTAAATTTTTTAGGAATAACTTTTCCAGTAGCAGAAAATCATATACCAAAGTTTGAAAAGACTAGACGAGAAAGAAAAAGTTTACCCGAGATATATCTCAGAAAATGCTTCACAGTTGACAATAAATTTATTATTTTATCAGGGACATTACTGTTGGATAAAAAACTTTAACGGCTTAGTTGGCGGACAGTATAGTAAAAATAAAAATAAAAAATATTTTTGTTATAGATGTTTGCACGGTTTTTCATGCGACGGAAGACTGCAGGAGCATCTCAAATACTGCGTTAATGTTCAAAAGAATAACTATGCCTAGCGAAAAAGAAAAAATATTGAAATTTAAAAATTATGATCATAAACTAAATATTCCTTTTGTTATTTACGCTGATTTCGAGTGTCTACTCGTTCCTGTGGTTGCAGCTGAAAATAATCCGAATAAATCCAGTACTAGAAAAATACAACAACATATTCCTTGCGGAGTAGCTTATAAAGTAGTTTGTTGCGCCAGCGATAAATTTTCATCTCCGATAAAGTTATGCAGAGGTGAAAATCCAGCCGTGTGGTTACTAAAAAATTTAATAGACGAAGTTAATAAAATTTCTAACAGATTACTTAAAACAGCTCTGATGAGAATAACGTCTAAACAGCAACTCGATTTCGATGATGCAGTTAATTGTCGTATTTGTGAAAAGTTGCTGGTAGACTCCAGCGGAGCCCGTGATAAGGTGCGAGATCATTGTCATTTGACCGGCCAATATCGTGGAGCAGCTCATAACAGTTGCAATTTAAAATTTCATGCTCCAGATTTTATTCCTGTAGTTTTACATAACTTTCGTGGCTATGACAGTCATATCATTGTAGAAGCTTTTGGTGATGAAAATATTAAAGCTAAACTAAAATTAAATAACGTAATAAAATGTATTCCAAATAATTCTGAAAAGTATATGTCAATCACGCTCGGCAAATTACGCTTTATTGACAGTCTGCAATTTATGGCAGCATCATTAGATGAGCTTGTCAAAGGTTGCAGTAGTTTCGCTAACCTCAAAAGTTGCTTCGGTGAAAACTATATTGATCTGACAAAAAAAGGTATATTTCCGTACGAGTATCTCGACGATTGGAGCAGATTTGATGAAACTTCTCTACCTGACAAAGATAAATTTTACTTGCAACTCAAAAACGAAAATATCACAGATGACGAATATAAATATGCACAAGATATTTGGAATAAATTTAGTTGTAAAACATTTGGTGATTATCACGATTTATATTTGAAAACAGATGTATTATTGCTAGCAGATGTTTTTGAGAGTTTTCGTCAGGTTAGTCATACAAATTATGGACTAGACCCCTGTTGGTATTATTCTGCTCCCGGGCTGTCTTGGGATGCTCTACTAAAAACGAGTAAAATAGAACTAGATCTCCTGACAGATGTCGATATGTTTAACTTTATTGAAAAAGGTATCAGAGGCGGAATTAGCGTTATAACAAAAAAATATGCAGCAGTTAATAATAAATATCTGAAAAATTATGATAAAATCTCCCGTCGAGTTACATACTTTATCTAGATCAAAATAATTTGTATGGTTATGCAATGTCAGAACCAATGCCGTGTAGTGGATTTCATTGGATAACTCCAGATCAATTTCTTAAAGAAACTGAAAAAGATTTACCTAGAAAAATTAATATAGATTTTTCAGATATCTCATATTTTGTTGAAGTTGATCTAGATTATCCTAGTTCGTTACATGATCTACATAATGATTATCCGTTTTGCGCATTGTCGGTGATGATTAATTATAGTTTATTATCGCCTGAACAACGAGCAACGACAACAGCAAAAAATTCGATTGTTAATAAGTTAGTTCCAAATTTGTTAGATAAAAGAAATTACGTTATGCATTACAAAAATTTAAAACAAGCAGTAGATGCTGGACTAATTTTGAGAAAGGTCCACCGCGTGCTAAAGTTTAATCAGTCGAAGTGGATGGCAAATTATATTGATCTAAATACAAAACGTCGTGCTGTGGCTAAAACCGAATTTGAGAAAAACTTTTTCAAGCTGATGAACAACTCAGTGTTCGGTAAAAAGACGATGGAAAATATTCGGAAGAGGGTCTCTATAGAAATTGTCAATGATATTAGTCGCAGAAATAAATTAGTTAACGATGATGGTTTTGTTAGTATGAAAATATTTAATGAAAATTTTGCTGCAATACAACGACGAAAGACAAATTTAAAGTTAAATAAACCAATTTATGTTGGCGCAGCTGTACTCGATATATCAAAGTGGCTGATGTATGATTTTCACTACAATTTTGCCAAAAAGCAATGGCCAGATTCGGAGTTGCTATTTACTGATACGGACTCGCTAGTTTATAATATAAAATGTGAAGATGTCTATATGGATATTTACAATAATAAAAATCTGTTCGATTTATCAGATTATCCAGCATATAGTGGATTTCAAGATAATTCGAACAAAAAAGTTATTGGAAAAATGAAAGATGAATTTATGTTTGTGCCGGTGAGAGAGTTTGTTGGATTAAGAAGCAAAATGTATGCTGTCATATTAGATGACAATAAACTGACAAAAAAAGCAAAAGATATTCCTCGAGGATATGTGAAAAAGATGATGAATTTTGACGATTTTAAAGCAGCGCTAAACAATAGCGTCAGTTTTATCAAAACAAATGTTATCAGAACAAATCATCATAAACTTGAAACGAATACAATTATAAAACATGGACTAAGCAATTTCGACGATAAAAGGTATTGCAGAGACGGAATTAACACACTAGCGCTTGGACATTATGCAATTAATTTTGTCTAAACATTAGAAATAATGTTTGAAAATTTAACATTAGCAGATGGAGTTAATAGCAAAATAAAAAAAATAATGGTCAATAACCAACAATTATCATTTGAATTTAACGATGAAATTTCAGGTATTTGTTTTAGTAAATTTGACAGAATCAAACTCTCCCTTATCAAATTAGATGACAGCAAATATTTTAGTTATCTCGAAAGTTTACGAGACGAGCTTGCATTGAAATATGACAATTTACATAATCCAATAAACCAAAATCAGTATACCAAAATTAGTATAGACTTGGACAGGTCAAAGGTTTACGTGAAAGGTAGTAAGTATCTTCTCGGTAAGATAACGATGAAAGAATTATTCGAATCTCGTCGTAAAGTATCTGGTAGAATTAAATTCTCGTTATATAATCATGACGGTATATTATACTTAATATCAAACGTCGAAATACTATGTGTTGGTCAAGAAATATAACTTTTTTAGAAAGGAAGATAATACTGTTCAAGCTTAGTTTAAAATTTTTTGTAAGTTACCTAACATAGCATATGTTGTTTAGATTTTACACCGTAAAAATTTGGTTTATTTTTTGGCTATAAAACTTATAATCAGCGAGTTTTAGTCTTTTTATCTCAAATTTTTGCTTAATTCACTGCATTTTAATCAAGCGAGACAAATCTGTTAAGCATAGGTATTATTGATCAAGCGAGACAAATCCGTTAAGCATAGGTATTAGTTGATCAAGCTAGACAACTCCGTTAAGTATAGCTTAGTAACAAGCAGTTGTCCGCTATGTTATGTGAACTTACATAAGACTAACCGCTGGTTTTTATTAAAAAGCATTTCAAACTCTCTAAAATGTACTTAACTCCAGAAGAGGACTTGAACACAAACAGACAAACAGACACACACATACACATACATACATACATACATACATACATACATACATACATACATACATACATACATACAAACATACATACATACAAACAAACAGACACATACATACACATACATACATACAAACAGACAGGCACAAACCCAAGTTCTATCAAGGAAATATCACAAAATTCAAAAACTGTAATTGTGACTATAAATATTCTAACTAACGTACAAACAAGACATGTATTCTTAGCTTCAAGTTATTTTTAGACAGCATACAGCATGTGAAGTTATAAAACTTATTGATTTTTCTTCCTGTCTCCTAGCGACGGCTGATGAAACACAGACTTTTAACTGGCAGAAATGCTGGTTTTATACACACTGTGTAGACCTCTCCAATGTATTTGGAAATTGAAATATTTTACAATAAATGTTATTTTATTCAGAAATCCACACTATAGTTTATAATAATTATGATTTTTTTATTCTGTATACTGTAAGTGCCTGTGCAGTATTAGGTAACTATATAATAACTTTTTTAACGTATATATATATAATGAAGTCCGGTGGCTCATTGCTAACGCGCTGGACTCTCGTGCTCAAGGTCTGTGGTTCGAATCTCGTGAACGGCAAATGTCTGCGATGGCGATATTATGCCAGAAAACTCTCTTACTTAGTAGGGCGTGAGCCAACCCTGTTCTATGTTTGAATAGAAATTTGCACACTTTTCCATCATGTCAACACGTGGTGGATGTACTTTTACACTCCCTGGGTTGATTATGTGGGAGAGTGTGCAAGTTTCTATTCAAACGTAGAGAAGGCTCGTCATTGTATATAATCATAATCATTGTATATAATCATAATTATAAGCATAATCATATGTATATAATCATTGTATATAATCATAATCATTGTATATAATCATTGTATATAATCATAATCATATGTATATAATCATTGTATATAATCATAATCATATGTATATAATCATCTTCATGTGTATATAATCATCTTCATATGTATATAATCATATGTATATAATCATCTTCACATGTATATAATCATAATCATGTGTATATAATCATAATCATGTGTATATAATCATAATCATATGTATATAATAATATGTATATAATCACATGTATATAATAATATGTATATAATCACATGTATATAATCATCTTCATATGTATATAATCATATGTATATAATCATAATCATGTGTATATAATCATCTCGAAACAATCCTTAGGGACTATTATTTTTATATTAAACAAACATTTACAGCTTTAGAAATATCGTTATCAAATAAAATATCAACCATATTGTCAATAAATGTCATCACATCATCTGCCCAACCCGCTATTCTCATATCATTTTCAGTCCCGAATATACCATACTGATCCATATTTTGGTGATATATGGTAACCAACTTTTTTAATACAATCGCTTATTATTTTAGGTTTTATACCAGTATAACCTAAGGCTGATTTGATGGAATTAAATCTCTTACAAAATCTGTTTGTGAGATCAAATCCAACATGTCGGGTCGAAATTATTGTACATTATATATAATATTTTATTGTTTAATATGAAAAAATCTACTGAGCTAGAATCCTCCTTGTATTTCAATATAATTTTTTATTTTCTGAAATAAGAGGGTGGTTTTTGAGGGAGAGGGGGTCTGTGAGGTGATAACAAAATGTCAGAATATATTTATTTTTGAGGGGGGGGGGCTTTCTAAGCTAAAAATCTCTTTTGAGAGAGAATCATCAATTTATCATTACTACTAGATCATCTAAATCTAGCTTAGTTAAGTACCAAATACCCATACTTAGAGTATAACATTTCATCTTTCCCAGAATTCAAAATACATGTTGAAAATATAAAGATGTCTATAATCATTTTCAAATTATTCAAATAAAAAAGACATCAGATGAACTAATTCTTAACCCATCACTAATTTAAATATTTGATTATCTTGAGAATTCCTTACTTGTAGATGCGTCAAATGTGACATTGAATGAGGTTGTTGTCATGGATACAGTCAGAATGTCATCCGGGTTATCATCCATGCAGCCAATCGTGTACAATATTGTGTTCAATGCTGTTGTCTCGTTAATTGAAATACTTGCCGGCAGGTTTGTGAAATAAGGAATTGTTTCTGAAATATATATATATATATATATATATATATATATATATATATATATATATATATATATATATATATATATATATATATATATATATATATATATATATATATATATATATATATATATATATATATAGGTGTATATACAGACAGACAGACAGACAGACAGAGTCATTGCTCATGTGCATTTAAAATTGATATACTAAGAAAACCTGTTTTATATCTTATATTTAAAAGTTAGTTACAAGTTACAATCTAGAAAAATAATTCACATTGATACCCAAACACAGTCTATCAATAAAAAATAGGTATTATGTTTGTACTTAGTTGCAGATTTAATTCTCAAATATGTCGAAGCATTTCAATATGCTGCGATGTTACACTTTAGCAAATATTTTCAAAATGGCAGTCTTGCATCTCAAATTTTCAGTGGTGTTTCATGTTGAAATGATATCTTGAAAATTTGGTATTTCTAAATTATTTGGTTGCCTTGTTTTCCGGTTCAAAGTGTTAGTGATAAAAGTTCTGAGAATTTTAAATACATATACATATTCTTGGCAGATAATAGTAAGTTATAATTACTATGTTAGTCAGATTAAAAAGACCGTAATTTTGTTGATAGATATCTTGGTTTAGCAGTATACAGCTATCTTCAACTTTAGCACTCACCAAAGATTGTGACGTTCAAGACTCTTGGTCCCGTGACGTCGTATCCATCAGATACCATTACGTTCAGGGTGTATTTTGGAGTTGTGTGGCCGTCGAGGTCTGCATTCAGTGTAATCTGTCCGGCTGGGTAAACACAATTGCAATATCAATTTGGGTAAGTTCTTGACAAAACAATCAAAAATAATAAATCTCATAACAAACATATGTCGTTATGTTGTTATTGTATCACTTAAACCTCATCAAATGAAATGGAAAGAAAAATCAGTCAGAATATTGAAGAGAGATAAGAGTGCATACGGGGTCTTTCGGATGACTTAGCTGGTGCCCAGTCCGCAGCCGTCGAAGTTAATGGTCATCATCGTCATGCAGATGACTTAGCTAATGCTCTCTACCCAACCATTGAGGTTAATTGACACCATCGTCATACAGATGACTTTGCTAATGCCCTCTACCCAACCATTGAAGTTAATTGTAGTCCTCGTCCGTTTTATCCACAGTTCTTTGTTTATACCTCTGCATCTGTGTCACTGCGTCCTTATATTTCTCATAAACTCTAAAAAATATCATATTCGGCTGTTACATGTAACATGACCAAATGTTTTCTGTTCACTGCAAGAGTTGTTATCATGAGCTCCCGATCATGTCTATTTGATGATTTTGTCAGTGAGATGATTCAATAGTTCATATGTCCGTAAAGTGATAACAATAGTTTACATGTCCGTAAGTTAATAACAATAGTTCACATGTAAAAATTTATATTTTCTTGAGCGAAAATATTTAGTACCTCCATATAAATTATAAACAAAAGAGTGATGAACGTTTACAACCAAAATGAAATATGTATATAAAGGGGTCTTATATACTCGTTAAAAACAATCCACCTCACTATTTCACGGTCTCATCTAGCGGCACTGTATTCTGGACACATTAAACTAAGTTAGGTATTCCCACATACAATGTACAACAACGTTTAATGCGCATATTTGTCTGTGGTACTAGAATTGAAATGTATCGATATGAATGCACCTGCGGTAAATGTAAACAGCGTTTCTATTTATTAACATTTAATACAAGTTTATCCTTCAAAATGTTTCGAATGAAAACCTATAATTTCAAACTGAAAAAGGATAGTACGATAGACACAAATATGGACTTACAACTCGCCATTGTGAAAGGACAAGGACTCGGGTTACAGGTCATATTAAAAGAAAGCGCGAATCCCTCAGGGTCTGTTGCTGATACATTGTAGACTGATGCACCTGTATTCAACGCCGTAGACAGGTTCGTCGTTGAATCTGCAAAGAATGCAAGAACGTTGTCGCTTGTATTTCATGGCACTTATCGCTTGCAGAAATATTCCTCTACAAGCCAAGATGAAATATCGAAATTGAAATATTTCATGTAAAGTCGGATAAATGATTTGCATTCTGAGTGTGGACACTATTTGATATTTTCAATTACATTTCATGAAATGTAAGTATAAACACCTTACTCCAGTACAAGCTACTTCCAGTTGGAACTGGAAATAAATAGATTGTACGATATTTTGCCTATTACTGGTGTAACTTGAATCACTTAGTAGGAGCGAACCTTATCAATAGGCCATATCTGAAGCCAAATAGAATCAGACGCTCTACTAATTGTAAGAAAATGGAAACAGAGGATATTTTTTAACAAGCCGCTTATCTATACATTATCAATACGTGAATCAACATTTGCATCAGCAAAATGGCAAATATTTTCTCTCAGATATTAGATTTGAATCCCGGCCAAATAATCTCAGAAATAAACTTTATTTCTCTCTGCTTCCATTGTCAGATTTAAATAGCGGTCAGTTTCAGTAACATATATGTACAGTAATACCAAGAACATCACTTGTTACGAATCGTATAAATTAGTGCTCTAAACCAGATTCGGATGATGATAATGATTATGAATATTATTATTGGCGTTGATATTTATGTTATCTTTAATGTTGCTGTTATTTGGTTGCTTGTCGCATGTTTCCGATGCGTTTTGTTTCCGATAGCTATTTGCATAGTTATTTCTTACAGTCTGTTTTGTTTTTCTTGCATTCTTTGTATTGTTTGGTTCTTAGTTTGGGTGTTTTTGTTTTAATTGGTTCTAGTGACAATTTTAACACGTTATTGGCTATATTATGCCGAAGAAAATTGAAACAAAGTGCCTTACCCAAGGACACACCGAGGCAGCCGACCTTGGCTGGCCTGAGCGGTTATCGAACCCGCGACACTTGAATTATGAGTCTTACGCTCTACCAACTGAAATTCTAGGAGATGTTTTAAGTAGTTGTAAAGATGATACAGATGGTTGTGGCAGTTAACACATTGGAGTACGTTTTGGTGACCGAAAGTTGCCTAAAAATATATACTTAAAGGTGCTCATTATACGGATTTTTTTTTCTCTTTTCCTAATACAATATATAGATAGTTAGAACGATTACCTTAGTAAATTTTTCCAGATAGATAGATAGATAGATATACAGATTACCTAGGTTAGTAAAGGAGGGTGGGACATTTTTGGTAATGTTGGCAGTGAATTTTCCGGTAGGCGTGTTAATTCCATCAGTGCAAGATACGTTGAGAGTATATGCATACGTCACATCGTAATCAAGACTTGAATTGAGGTAGATTCCCCATGCTAAAGGAAAAATGAAGAAGATAATATTGCTTTGATATGAGGTAGAATAGTCTGAAAATAGTTCCCTATATTGTTGTACCTATAGGATAATAAAGTAAATAGTACCATAAGTTGCAATCTTAAGTCATGTATTTTACGCATTTAAATAAAGATTATACGCCTAAACAGTATGGGCTAAACGATTCACCGATGCATCTATAAATTTGTCGTTACGAGACACACATCGATATTTAAGGTGTAGAATTGGCGCAAAACAATATTCAACTTATAGAAGTCACTTTTCATCTTCAGCGTCAATGAATTTCAGATTCTCAAATGTACAGGTCTGCCAATAGTCCCGATGTATCGAGATTTCATTGACCAGAACTCCTTTGAGTAATTCACAGCAGTCCCAGAATAATATTTTAGTCCAATGAGCACTTTGTAATTCCAACGAATAATCAAAACACATGTTTCCTTTCAAATAATGTCTAAACACAACATTAAATACGTCTGCAGACTAATGTTGCAAGAAGAACGTAAGAAACAAGACTGACAAAATTGTCCAGCTCAACATATTTGTAGACAACCATAACTGGTGAAAACGCATTTTGCTCCCACAAGATGTGTGACTTGTTGCAAATATCCCAGTGTAAAATGAATTAATTCTTCTAAGAACCCACCTGACACCACCAGCAAGTGAAAAATTACCCCAAAGTTTTCAGCAAGTTGTATTATTAATGATCGTTAACACCTACATCAACAACTATTTATAGATCCTGCACAACATACTCTCTTCATTTCTTAAAATAGAATATTATACCCATGTACAAAAAGTAACTGTCTAATATCTTGATTAAAGATGATCATTACAATTTACAGCTATGAACAAAAATTACACATATGGACACAACCGTATTCCAAGAGTCACATAAATATAGATATATATAGCACAAATCTTTTAAGCTTCCCGTTTTTCACGTAGAGATTAAAAGAGTATTCTTTTGATAGTTTGTCTTATTTAGACTTTATGGTGCAATTAAAGTTTCCATAATTTGGGGGATGCAAAACATATTAAATTGATCTTACCGCTGGTGCTTGGGATTTTTTTGACTTGAAAAGGAACGTTGGTGGTAAGGAGAGAACAGTTGACTGTCAGTGTTGTTGTGGTCGTGCTGATTTGATACAACAATGTCCCCACTGTTGTAGTTTCGGATATATTTTGTGTCGAGGGAAGGTTCGTTATGTTAATGGACTGCAAGAGATTCAAAAGAAATATGTAATTTATTTAAAATTTAATTTTTTTCTCCAATGTAGACTAAAACCAAGTTGGAACTTTCACTGAAAGTGATGGAATATATCTAATATTTCAACTTTCGTCTGATAGTTCTCAAGCTTCTTAAACAGAGGTATCAACACAAAGGTTACAGGTTATTCATACACTTCAGATTATGTGTGACCGCTCCGGTGGCCTAGTGGTTAGAGCGTCCGCCTCGGATGCGGGAGGTCGCGGGTTCGAAACCAGGCCGAGTCATACCAAAGACTTCTAAATAATGGTACTAACAGCTGCCTCGCTTGACGCTCAGCATTAAGAAGTTAGTGTTAGGACTGGTCGGCCCGGTGTCAGGATAATGTGACTGGGTGGGACATCATGCTACATGTCTGCGGCATGATGCCCCAGTGCTAGACATCACTATAAACTGTCACACTGCAGACATCGTAGCGATATGACTGAAAAATTGTTAAAGCTACGTTAAAAATCTAAATCACACACACACACACACACACACTCAGATTATGTGAAAATAAATCTTTCCTCCTTGAACACTGATAAAACAATGGAAAATTTGAAAACCAGTCAACTATTGATACTTAACCATACCTTGTTCTTTCTTTCAGCTGATATTTTCTATCATTTTGTTTTTATTATTAAAACTTGTTCCCACAGTTAAAACACAAATGTATATTCATATTTACTCATTGTTTTAACCATAAACATTTCACGTTGTCCTTTAATTCAATGTATCTTAGACCTAGCGGTTTCGCTTAGAGATACTGCGTGTTTCAGGGGAGATCGTATTGGATATTACGTCTAGAAGGCCTTAATACGTGTATTATTGTAATGGTTAGATAAAAAATATGGGAAGGTATACCTGGTTTATTACAGCAACAGTTATAAAAATTGCGAGATTGTGTCTGGTTGTACAGATACACGACTGGACACAAAGGATTGTATATAATAATGGCATAATATGGTAAGAGTCAGAGAGTCAGTGTAAATATGTATGTACATGGTTTTATAGCACACCAGCAGACTAGAAGATATTTATTACCAAATTTAAAAAAAAAAATGGAATGGTACGAGCAATACATAATTAATGGTAATCAGCACAATTCTGAACATATCGTGGCAATTAAAAGCCAAGCTCTAAAACAGTAATGGTAAAATTTGTTAAAATCTGTAGGAAGATAAACCCTTCCAAATGAGATTAACATTTACTCTTCCATGATGGTATTGATATAAATATAGGTTTTATTTATATAAATGTACATTCTTGACTATGATGTACCAGTTAAAAGTTCACTTCTGGATACGGGGGGGCCCCGAGTGGCCGAGTGGTCTAAAGCGCTGATCGTTACGGATCACTGCCATCTCACCTCTGTCTGCGTGAGTTCGAGTCCAGGCTCGGCTAACGTGGGTACGTGAGAAAGCCTGCCAGTAGCTTCTCGTGGGTCGGTGGTTCTTCCCGGGGTTTTCCAGGGTTCTTCCTCCACCATTAATACTGGCCGCCATGTATAGCCTATCTTGTGCTGAAAAATGGCGTTAAACCCTATAACAACAACAACAACAACTTCTGGATACGTAAAGGTACATTTTGTTCAAATATCGTCCAAATAAATCTAGTGTTTTCTTCGTCAAGATAATGTAGATACGTAGAATATTCAATCCTAACTGGCGTGTCGCGATAACTATTAGGTGGGAAGACTGGGATATCGTGCCCGTTATCTCAGAGGCAAAGTCTGAGTGAAGTGTGGGATATCGCATCAGGTATATACTACTAATTATTAAGAAGGTAGAATTGAATAGTATGCGAAGTAGAATATAGACAGGGAATAATGTTTGATGTATATTAATAATACTGAGGACGACTATATCATAGCTGATATACTCTTGTTATGGTTAGACAAGAATAATGGTATATCATATCAGGTATTCTGTGACAATGGTTTGATATAAAAAAAAAAAATGGAATATCATACCGGATATATTATAGTAACAGTCAACGTTCCTGTGGCCGATTGTGAGCAGATGTCCACAACTGTGAAATTAAGTGTAACTGGTGACACAACACCGCTCATGTTTAGGATTTTCACTTGCACTAAGTTTAATAATAAGAAAAAATGAAAAAATGAAGTTCATGATTAATTTACATGGATAGATAAATAGAGATCGATATATATATATATATATA
>JAECUM010022435.1:0-10665 GCA_016617855.1 Megalonaias nervosa | reverse complement strand
CAGTAGCTTCTCGTGGGTCGGTGGTTCTTTCCGGGGATTTCCCGGTTTCTTCCTCCACCATTAATACTGGCCGCCATGTATAGCCTATCGTGTGCTGAAAAATGGCGTTAAGCCCCACAACAACAACAACAACATCAAATGAGGCAATGTGGAGTGGCCTAATCAAAATCAATAATGTATAAGTGGAAACTAAGTCTTACCATGGCTCAGTTCAAAGATATATCTGATCCAGCATTTGACATGGGCCGCCTGTGCTGGTCGATCGAAGCAAAATAAAGTTTCAATATTATTAATATCCGGACAGGAACCTCAGTCAATTAAAAAATGGAAATGGCAGCGCACGACTCTTCTAGGTTTATATATCTATGTAAGGCATTCATGGAAGTTGAGAGAAAACGTGTACAGGCCGACGATAACAATGACCACGACAATGCCCAAGTGGGATTTGTCAACAACGATATCAATGAGTTGTTTAACAGTACACGTTATTCCATCGATGGAAAGGAAATCAAATAAATTCTTGACAATGTTTACATGGCCACAACAATTATTGGACTTGCCAGATATAGCGATGAGTACTCGAGAATAGTTGGTTCAACAATGATGTTTGTCAAGGATGCCTCTAACAAGGCAGATCATAGACCGTACACAACCCTTGTTATTCATACTGATTCTTTTGAACCGTCCGCTGCTGCTCACAACGCCGAGTTTACAGGCCGCAACTCAAGTTTCATTCTTGGATTTGCACAGCGTAGATCACAGTTCATAGGTCCTTCATTGAGGTTTTCGTGCGCAATTTTCCTCAGTCACATATTTGGGCTTTGCAGAGATGTTCGCAAGGTTACACGTGGGGCTAAACACAGTCACCTTATTTCGCAACAACTTCAACGATGCGATTTGGCGCACAGGAGGTGCTGCTGGTAAAGTTGAGTTGTCAACACTGACTTTGTAGATGGTCGTGTTATCCCCTTCACTGAGTACAGCATTACGCTTGTTATCTTTTATTCAGTCTGGAAGTACTTCACCGCTGCCGTTTTTTGTACACAGATGTGCATCAATTAAACTGATATTGTGGGTTAGACGGTCATATGGGACCTTCTGAAGAAATTCGTCTTGACTAATCAGAACCCACTGCTCATATTGCACGTGCATATCACATTCTGTGGTCGTATATGGATCGACATAAAAGCATCGATACTGGTTTACAAATTTCCCAACACGATATTTGTACGTTGTACCCGATTTATTACTTTTCATTGGAACATCTGGAGTTGTCCAGGCTATCCGTTGTTAATATATATTTTCATGTACGTGCAGCTCCCGATGGCGGTGTTAATTATCAATGTTATGCTGTGGTACTTTATGACAAGATTCTGTTGGAAGGTGTTTGTTGCCGAATGAGGGTGACTAATGCACCTGTCGAAAAATTGTAGAATATTGATAATTAAACCTATTACATATTAAAATAGTAATGTCCTATCACGAAGTGAAGGTCGGCCTTAATGAAAGTTAGTTGGAAAGAATAAAAACGCAATAAAAACAATTTTGGAGTCACACTAAACTTTCTCTGGCAAAATTAACCCAATTGTGTAATTGACCCAAACACAGCTTGCTCAGCATAATGCGGCGAAACACAATAACTCCCATGAATATTATAAAAGTCAGAGGTGACACAAATGCAAAAGACCGGTGGAATATTTCCATTCCCTGCAACGGTGCCAGCGTTGTTGTCAGCAGTGACACAGCGGTAGCAAAAGCTGCGGCTTTAGGACCTGTCGGAACTGCATCAACAATGGCTCTTAAAAGGCAGTTGTGGACGCATAGCGTCTAGCAACGCCTATCGTGTTCATAGAAAAGGAAAATACCTTCAATTAGCAGGAACAAGTCGTTGAATGCCATCGGGGAGAGGTCTTCGATCACCCTTTCGCAGAAGATCACGCCGCTGACCAATCTTGATTTACTCGTGGTAGTAAAATCAGTTAAACATTTGTGTGATGTCTTTATGCGAAACGAACTTGTCTCGATGGTGCACGCACACGTGAAACCGATATTGTCACCCTAGATTTAACAACAGGAAATTTCACTCATTGGGTTGCATACGTAGTAACACTTCAACAAGATGTGTATTTTGACTCGTATGGACTTTCGCCACAAGTTGAAGCTGTTAATAATTTAACCAGACACGGTGAACCTGGACGACAGAGTCGTCTACCGCTGTTTTATTCGATTATACCAGTACAAACTCGATTTTATGGATCCAAATGCGGTCATCTTGTTTTTGAAGCGTTGCGTACACTTGAGCACTCAACAATTCTGCATGCGCTCATTGATTTAATATTAAAGTACGTTTAATATTATACAGAAAGTCTATTAACATTTACCGAGATTACTCAGCTCAAGAACATGGTGCTGATGTGGACCTGAGCCAATTTGTTTAGTAGTCGTATTGTTGGTGCTGACCCAGGTGAACTTGTTATTTTTGAAGATAATACTGGCAAACTTAAATGTCTAAGGTGGGCATTACAGATATTATTGTCATTTTAAAGGCGCTGTCGCAAAGAACCTGGCTGAGGTCACTGAAAATGGTAGAATCAGAGATAGAGGTGTGTCGGTTGGGTTTTTCAAAAACTATGTCGATACTGGAAATATTGCAACAAGACAATATATAATAAATCAAATCGCTAGCGTGCCCGCGTCAACTCGCGTAGTAACTTCATTTGAAACATACTTCGAACTGTTGACCAGCAAAGAAGAGGAAATAACTGATCGTAGTAAAATAATAATTAGTCGAATTGTTTTTGATACTGTAAATGGTTTTGATAACCTAATTTAACATGTTTACAGCACTTGGGTCTGGATCGTATTTATTTATTTTATCTGGCTATTATAGCGGATGGAGCCAATTAACAGCAATTGTAAATAAACGGGCAAGTCCACGAACCCGACACCGGTCATCAAAAATCTTTTATATATACGACAGCTATATCGTTGATAGCTAAAGATGAAATTCAGTTTGAGGCAAAGCACATCGATCCATATGGCTATTTAACCGTCTTTGGCATTTGTGTTAAATATTAGAGTGGTACGTCAGAGTGGTGTTACTACACCCTTGTATACACGAAAATATAAAGATATTAAGTACCAGATAGAAATTGATAGTTGGAACCACCCTGATGTATCAATGCCAACTCAAGGCCACCATGGTGTTATAACATACGCAGGTGAAAGCGCCGAAGCGTTGACTGCAGCACCAGATGAAACATCTTTCCGGGATTGCTTCTACAGTGAAGTGGCATTCACCGATGTATCTACTCCAGTTAAGTTTACCAGCGAATATTTTAAACCAACATTTACTCAACTGAGAAAAGAAAGATCTCAACTATTATTAAACAAGGACGCACTCGGGTAACAGTTACCGTTCAAAGACGATCGTTAGATGTACAACAGTGCTGGCGTAATCGGTGTGTTTGTCAATGAAAAGGGTGTCGAATCACCAGAACGCACAATTGTCGGAGATTTAAGTATTCTGGAGCAGATTTTTTTTTCTTTTTTTATAATTGTATGACAATTGTACCAGCAAAAACGGGGAATTCGCCTAAAATGCGTTAGCTTATCGCACCTGCGCGTTAAGATGTGACCGGATAAGGTCTGCCTGGCGTAAAATTAAAATACGAGATTGTATTATTATTAGAAGAACTATAATGGACCTCAGTCCTACCAACGTAAAAAAAATAAACGAAGCAGAACAACGGCTGCGAAATTACCAAGAGAACCCTGCTGATCGTAAACTACAAACGCTTTGTTTAGCTTTAGATGCTATTTTGTGGTCTAGCTGCGGCAACGACGTTTGGTCTTGGTGTGACTGTAATCTCGGCAACAACAAGCAATGTAGTTGCACCAATCAGAAGTATTATCAGGGTAATATCGATAGTAACCGGTGTCTATGGTGATGCTAAAAAATAATTTCTATGCGACTATATTCACGATTACGTATCTATTCAGAATTGCTTGCAGCAGTACATAACAATCTCATTACGATTAGTAAGTTGTATTCAGTCTAAATCGAGGATATATAGTCAATGCGGCTGAATTTGAAACAGTGCTGGCGAAAATGGAAAATCACAGACAGTTACGAGCACAAATAAGAAACAGCGCAGATTTACAAAAAGTAGAAGTCGATTAATCTGCTTTTAAAATAAAAAAGGATATATAAGTGCCAAAAAACCCACAAGTAGATCTTCTGCCAGACACTATTAAAGAAATGCAACGCCTGCATGGTTCCGTTTCTGCAAGAGAATTCCAAGAACGATATGGAATAAGCTCAATCAAATTATATCAGTTATGGAATGCTCTCAAATATTGCCTTGAGGTAGAAGAACCTGATATCAATCAAAAATATTTACAGCTTATAATTAGCAGCCTTAAGACCCTCAAACAAGAACTTATACTGCTGCTGAGCTATGATATATTTGTGATGATGTTACATCCAATGAAACAGAAAAAATAGAAAATATGGAGAAAACGTTAAAAAACGCCTCAAACTTGCAAATATCACAGCAAAGTAGTAACCAATTGCCGGATTTTTTTACGTTTTGGGCATTTTGGCCACTGATATACGCCACTGACTCTACGCCTCCATAACCGGTCACATGTGTGGATTGTAAATGCTAATCATCCGTGGAATACACATGGTATATTGATCGCCTAAAAAGTCGGGGGGATGGTAGAGGCTGTGACGTGTATCAGGGACCCAAAGAGGTTAAAAAAGGCAAAGCAGACACTTTGCACTGCCATGTCTATCACCCTGTATGCTATTTACCTTGCTTAATGTTCAAATTTATTACACTGTGATATCCATGCATATTTTTATTCTTGTGTTTTAATGTCCATGCACACATTTTCAAGCCTAATTATAATCTAACAGTGATGTTCATTCATATAGCTAGTCACGCTTGGTTCTCTATCATCAACTGGTGAATATTATAATCCTATCGGTGGTTGTTTCCAAAATAGGTGCGATGACAACAAAATGAATGGTCTGACTAAAACAGCTACGTATTGCTGCCTACGTCTGAAAACATGCATATATGTGTCTCTGATATTGTTACCTATCTGTATTAAACTTAATATATATTGTTCCTATAGAAATTTAGCAACACATTTAAAATCAAAGATGACGGTTCTACTAGATTGCATGTTTTCATTATTTTTTCCTTGTTCTGCATATTAAGATCTACTGCTTTCCCAGATATCTGTAGCTGTTGACTCTTCAGTCACGATAAACTCAAACCGAAAGATTTTTTAATGCTTTTTTTTAAATTAGAAGATGATTCCATCAAAATGCATGGATATGTATTCGAATGCCTTCTGTTTTCTCCTCTTTAAAGCACCTCAATGTCTGTTCAACTGATTCTTTTGGTATCTCTTTTCCGAAAGTCGGTGTATATCGAACACATATCACTACTAAATATAACGCACAAATTCTTTTAGGCCTCAGATACTGGTTCTAACCGGATTTCCCAGCAAGCGAGTTGACCTGGTGGACTTTTGTTCAGCTATTACCAAACGCCAAAGTCTGCTTGCATGCGGTCATATATTTGAGGCAAGTGAGAATTTATCTCGTTTTGTAAACATGTCTCTATGTATGGATTCTCTATGTCATATACATAAACTGAAAAAAGTGATGTTTGTTTTGTTGAAATGATATTAATAGCGTAATTTTTGTATTCATGGAGTATGATACCTTCTTGAAAATCCTAGCCAAATTCTATATGAAGGAAAATAAGTGCAAAACAAAAGAGCAAATACTATGACTCACCATTGTAAATACCTGTAGGATTTAGTCCATTTTCACACATTCATCTCCATTCATGTTTTCCCACGCCACCTCCAACACCAACCCGTATATCCAGATAGTGACTCAGGGGTTGTAATGCAAAATTTGTCAAAAACAACATTCCATGTATTATTCCAGTCTCAGCACTGCATGAGAAAGTGTTTATAGTGGCGGGCCAACACTTACTTTAATTGAAGTATGCAGTTTATATCACCATAAAAAATATGTATTAAGGTTGCTTAATATAGCTTTATAGTGTACAGAAACATTATTTATTAACAATATTTTAGAGATGGAACACGAAAATATCACTTTGAACAAACGTAACCATTTATTTAATATTAGACTATTTCATTTGAAAACGAAAAGTTCTGATATTGCAGTTAGTAATTTTTATTGGTTTCAATGCTTTTTATATCATTTCTAGGGTATTACACACTTACGACATCGGGGTATATGGAGCATTTTACCTGATGGATCTGTGCGAAATGATATAGCAGTTACACTAGTCAGATCGGAATTTGCCATCATGATCTTTACATTAAGATCTAACTTTTGTCTCCCCAAATCGACATTTTCTGAGCAGAACTGTATATTTTTGCATAACTATGTGACATGATAAACTTTAACATACTCCAGTTGTGAAATATATCGGAGTTCAAACCAGTTAGTTAAGCGCCTTATCGAACATATTTAAACAATAGTTCCTTCGCATGCAAGCAAGCATTGTGTTATGATTACTGATTGTCTTGTCTCTTTTTGTTATTGTCTCTAATAACAAAGATCCAATGAGAGTATCAAACGCTTAGGCTAGCTAAAAATTATTTTTTACCATTCGTTGTTAATTTGTTGCATATGTCTTTATCAAGCACTGACTCACACACTACCCTTTGCTAGATCCAGTGCACTTGAAAGGACTGTTGTTCGCCATATCATTTGTATTTTTATTCATAATAACATATCACGGATCCTCCATTGAAATATATCGTATTTGTGAGACGCCATCGTTTGAAAGGAATGAAACATTTACAAAATTCTACATTTTTTTAGTCCATAATTAATTAATATGAAATGTTTCGATTTGTAAATTACGTGTCCTTGATGGTAAATATGACCATGTTTAATTTGTAGGGAGATATGTCTGAGCACGTGAAGCATCACAGGTCCACAGCTGCATACCGCTGGTTCAAGTCTTGCAAGGTGAAGGCCTTCTATAATAGTGTGGCAGCTCCAACATTCAGACTCGGTGTTCAGGTGTTTCTTCAGGTAAAGCCAGAGCAACCGATGCAAACTGTTTTTCGTGCGACCCACTTGTCATGAAACAGAAGGCAAATCTGTTTTGAACTTTGAATGTATTTTAGCTCATGTAAGGAGGGGTTTAATTGTTTGTACACCCACCGAATTACCGTGCCGGTCATCTTGCAGATCTTCCCATAGTTAATGCTCCTGAACGGATGGTTGCATCGACATCTATTTATCACCAAAACACCATAACAATATGCAGTAGGTCATGAACGAAAGTTGTGCCGATCTGACCTCCATCATAGCAGCTGTAGTGGCAATCTGAAAAATCTTGTTTACTACACCGCTTAAACGAATGGTTGACATTGTATTGTGGTTCCAACTAGAACAGTCCTTGCCATATGTAATTGGTCCAGAATGAACATGATGCAAATCTGACCCCCAAAATGTGTGCACCAGGGTGAACAAGTCAGGATGAATTGACCTTGGTGTCAAGTAAAAGGGCACTGTTTGCTTTTACTTCCCTGATCCCATGAACACGATGAGTTATACATATACAAATCAATATTAACAAGATTTTGTATTTTGTACGTTTTCAATAAATAGGTTGATAATCTGTACTCTGACATTGATTTTACGGTGAAAGATCATGACGTGGAGTTTTGTCTGTGTTTGTGATGATGATAAGAATGGATTAAACCCGGTTTGTGGCTATGTCTAAAGAGTATTTTCAATGATGCCAGCTCAATAATTTCAGACTTTTACAACACGATAATTATGTATGGAACCGAATGATCTCACTTAACTGTGAATATGTTAATACGAAAATATTAGGATATATTTTTAATACCAAATTTGGTACATTGGAGTTTCTCTTTCTCAAGTGAACCTGGCATGATTTTAAAACATCAGCAATCGTAAAAAAATCGAAAGAAAAGGGAAGAACCTAATTTTGCGTGAATTTCTACAAGTTCATTTCTGCCAGTAGAACACCATTCTCTTCGAGTCTATGTCTTCTATTCAAAATTACTTTAAACTTTGTATATTTGCTAAATTCAGTAATTTTTTAAAATTCGTATTTCTTGTATACATACATCATCATGATTTTCAACCACTTTGAAAATATGATATACACACATTTATTGATTGTCAGATGAAATAATTGTGATTTATGTTTGTTTATTAGAATTAAAATATTCACAAAATAAAAATAATATAGCAAAATACACAGAGCCGTGTTCTAGCATAAATAAAGACATGTCTGATTTCCAAAAAGAAAAAAGCTAAGAAACAAAACTCACATGCTTTAATATTTTACAGTAAAAGTCCCTAACACAAAATGTAATATACGAACATAATGTAGCGGTATGGTTATAGTAATTGTCTATTCGATACATATGTGGTGTTGATAAGTGAAAAGCTTAGTGTAGGCTACATCAGTGGTCATCAAATGTTTGATGCAATCACTAGTATTTATCCGTTTTCCAATTAATGAATTGCTAATTTTTTTTTCGATCAATCCGATTTCTTCATGAGTGTGCATGTCTATTTTAGGCTTTCGGTCTGGGCAAGTTACGTCCCAACACCATTATACTTGGCTTTAAATCTGACTGGCAGACGGCAGACCCAAGGAAAGTCTATGACTACTATCACGTGATACAGTAAGTTATATAATTATGATACGAGAGTAGTGTTCAAGCAGTATGAATATCAACTGGCGTTACTAAACTGTTACTAATAAAAGACATGGAGAGGTTACTTACATGACGATTAATTAATTTTTAACAACTGTGGTTTTCCTCCAATTTGAAAGCAACCTGGAATATTTCAAATTAAACATTAAAAGGAGCAGTGATATAAATATTTATAGTAAAAAAATTATATCTAGATCCATATATATATATATATATATATATATATATATATATATATATATATATATATATATATATATATATATATCAGATAATACAGTAGGAGACGAAATCAAATTTCTTGTGCACTCTGTGCTGTATATAATTTGTTTCTTTAAAAAGAGTATATGTAGCACAAACGTTGATAAATCGAGGAAAGATTCATTTCGTTGTGGTGTTTACAAGTAAATATCAAGTAATATTACGACAATAGTACTTGGCTCAACAATGCGTCTAATACTGGCGCAAAATATTCAGTGCATGGAGCACTTACACATTATCATAATACAAACATTTGCGTCCAAAACATTGTTTTACAGAGATGCTTTTGACCTGAATTTTGGGGTAGGTATTTTGAATATCCCTGGCGGGTGCGACTGTAAGGAAGTCCCTGATGGCCTCTCCGATCTGATGGACAAAATGTATGAATCAGACGAAGAAGGACATGCAAACAATAACAGTAAGTTTTATTTATATTGAACTGCAACATGTATCATCTATTATCCAAATCCAATGTCATTTTCTCATGTTATCAACAATATTGAGCCACCTTCGTTTGCACCTAACCTTCGATCTTAAAAGTTTTATATCTCCTGGGAAGTTCGTATCCGGGGTGATATTTTGGACGTATGTTTTCAATTCTTAGATTATATTTAAATGTGATTCATACTGAGTGTTAATGGTGGTTGCTACCAGAAATCCCAGATAATCAGGTGGAACAAATATATGACTCAGACGCGGCGGATTCTGTTCCGACTGATAAACATTGCTACCATTATAGAAAACGTACGTAGGCGTTTGTTTCTACTACTACTTCAGCTACTACCAATAATAATAATAATAATAATAATAATAATAATAATAATAATAATAATAATAATAACAACAACAACAACAACAACAACAATATAATAATAATAATAATAATAATAATAATAATAATAATAATAATAATAGCAACAACAACAACAACAACAATATAATAATAATAATAATAATAATAACAACAACAACAATATAATAATAATAATAATAATAATAATAATAATAACAACAACAACAACAATATAATAATAATAATAATAATAATAATGATAATAATAATAATAACAACAACAACAATATAATAATAATAATAATAATAATAATAATAATAACAACAACAACAACAACAACAACAATATAATAATAATAATAATAATAATGATAATAATAATAACAACAACAACAACAATATAATAATAATAATAATAACAACAACAACAACAACAACAACAATATAATAATAATAATAATAATAATAATAATAATAATAATAATAATAATAATAACAATATGAATAATAATAGAATAATAATACCAATAATAATAACAATAATATAATAATAATAACAACAACAACAATAATAATAATAATAATAATAATAATAATAATAATAATGCACAAAAGTGTGTGGATGGCAGTCTATGTTTTCAATAGAAAGAAAGCAACGAAAACCCGCAAAGAAAAGTAAATGTTCAGCAACAACGTTTTCCATAATTTGTATTGCCTATAATGAAATGGTCTGTAAATATCAAGTATATTTTGCAAGCAGTCGATAAAATTTACCGTGAAATTCACGTCTGTTTAGCATGCATATGTCTTCAACAGCCATTTTAAGACGGTTCTGTCGA
>JAECUM010022434.1:0-49635 GCA_016617855.1 Megalonaias nervosa | reverse complement strand
AAGTATATTTTAACTGAGAAGTATATATAAAGACACCTGAAAATAATGAAAACATGAAGAAAAACGAATTATCCTTGGCATACACCGCCATAACAAATAATACATTCCATCAGAGAGTACGCCTCTCCATCGACAAGTCGCGCACAATGGCGTCCAAAATGTGGACCGTACTATAAGCGAGGGCGCTAGTGATTGATCGACCTTCCAAAACATAAAAAGATGTGCCATCCCGCTGGACATCAAGAAAAAGGGGGTTGGGTGAGTGGATAATGGTACTGTTTAATGGCTGAATACTAGTTTTATACTCGCGTTGGAAATGATAGGACTCCTTGGTATTAAACCAAATGAGAGAAAAGAGCGAGAACCAGCAAGTTTTGTAAAATTCAACAAAATAATTTACCTCTCTAGAATATAAAGTGAAAATTTGAAAAGAACTTAACAGTATTGTGAATCAGATTTCAAAGAATCCTCAAAGTTCTATCAGACTCTAAAATCAGACTCAAGGCTGTATTTATCCAAAACTCAGATTTAGTAAACATCTTTTTCCTACATGCCATTATTCACATCAAATGTGTCAGTTCTTAACAATTTAAGTTTAGAAGATATGTCATTGATAAGTCCTTCTATCACAGGTTTAAGGAAATTTTTAAGATATGTGAACAATACGGATTTGAGAATAATATCATCTATAATAAACAAGAATCGGTATGCAAAGACTTCAGTCAACTTGTTTCAAATTACAATCTCCTCCCCATGTACATCTTAACGGCAATGCTCTTACATATATCAATAGTTATATGTATTTGGGTCATATTTTAATATCCAGTCAGTCAGATGATGAAGATATTATTTTTGTGTGCTTGAACAAGGATGCTTCGTTCTTTAAATATCAAAGTTAAATGAATGAAATCTTATTGCTTCGCAATGTATTGCGCTCTTCTGTGGACAAGACATTTGTGAAGGTATGAGAAGAAAACTAGTTATTACTTACAATAATAGTCTTCGTTTTCTATTCAGCCTTCCAAGACGGAACAGAGCTTCTAAGATGTTTGTAAACTTTAACGTATTCAGTTTTGAAGAAATAATGAGAAAGTATGTATTCTCAATGATAACATGAATATCTAATAGTAAGAATTTTATCTTGAAATCTCTTTGGAACTATGAGATTTGTTTAAGTTCTCATATTTTAGATAGCTGGAACAAATTGCTCTTTAAATGTATAATATAATTGTATTCTTAACAATGCTGGACACAGTCCATTGCCGCAGATGTGTCTGTATATTAGTGCATGAGATATCTATGATCTTTTATGTTTAAAATACTTGTATTTTATATTTATATTTTACTTTAAATGTGTAAACTATGCTGTCTTAAAGAGAATTCTCATATTATATATGATTTATATGCTTGAATCTGCAATAGTTACTGTGTGAAAGTTATCTTCAGTGACACATGATGGTAAACAAATCAGCTTGTAAGTTTTAATTACAAACTAAGTGGCAAATCCTTAAAATTACTTTCTTGTTTTTTAACAAATAAATACCACACCATCACTAGCCACTGTAAAAATAAGCCATTGCGAAATCTGTAATTCTGGAGCAATTCATATCCAGATATTTCATTATCGTCAAACTTCTTTTCGTAGCTAGCGCTTTTTTGTTTTTACTCGTTTGGCAATAGATACATTCAGTAATCCTTTTTCCTGTTCTTGCGTTTAATTTAGCTTTAAAAATCCCTTTAGGTTTGCTTCTATTTCTGATTTAATTGAATAAATTCTTTGATTCATTGCTCCGAGTGTCTTCTGTATTTGGGTATTATTTTTTCTACTATTAACCTTTTATTCGTATCAGAACTTGTTACCATAATCTCACTTAACCCTTTCCACAGCAGTTGTCTTTCTATCTAGTTCATTTATACCGCCTCATATCATACCAACATTAAGAGTCATATCCTTGTCAGCATACTGTAATTGTTTAACCTCGTGTATGTTTGTACTTAGGTAATATTTGAAAGTTAGTTAGCTCTGGTCATTGTAGACATCAATTCTGTAGTTGATATCTAGTATGGCTAGATCATGGCTTCTTCTGAATGATCTGTTAGCACTTTTGTAAAAGTTAAAATTATTATACAGGTCAACTATCCTTCTATTAATTCCTTCAAAGTAATTCCTATGTAATTGCGGAAGACACAGTCTATCTCTAAACCTATATGTTGTGCTTTTAAAATCTTCAACTCACCTTTTATATCCTTGTCATACTCTGCGTTCCCTATTGTTTAAATTTTGCCCTAATTGCTGACTATGGGATTGCATAGTATTTAAATTTTCTACAGAATGCACGATTGCAAATGTGTCAATCTCTAAGGTAGACATTTCATCGCTCTGCTGAATAAGTTGTAAGTATTGTTGTATTTTTGTTACTTGTCCGAGTTTTTCTCTGACAGTCTGTAACGGCCACGATGCGGTGAATATAGCATTCAGTTTTTCGGTAAGCAGATCTTGAGCATCTGAAATCTGGCTATCATTTATATGGTTCTGCAGCTGTGATAATGAATTATCTATAATTTGATTTTTCCTATATGGTTGTCAGATTATTATTAACTTATTGTTAAAATTTTAATATTTTTAAAATTTTCGTGTAAGGTCCGAAGTAATTAATTGCCAATATATTGTTGCAGAACTGTGTAGCAATTGCACAAGTTACTTGTATGGCCGAGGCTATTCACGAGACGGTTGCGTACCATAAGTGGGAAAGACTAATCACACGACCACGATGTACGTCTTGTAGAGAGACTATACGTATGGCCGCCCTGTGTTTATTTTATGTATGATCTACGTAAAGCTTCATAACTGACACTGATATGTGAAATATGCTCAGTTTTGTAAATGAGTACATTTCATTCCACATTTGCAATCAATTTGTACAGCGCTGTACTCCTTCACCTCTGGTAGAAATAGAAATTTTCAAATAAATATTGAGTCAATCTCGAGGGTGAAACCTTCAGTATTGTCAAGCAATCGATGATAGTTTTCCATTATTCATTCAAAACAAGCATATTTTCATTTATTTTATGCTCAAAACGGGTTAGTTAACTAAAAGTGCATTAAAACGTTGAAAGTAGTAGATTTACTACGTAATGTCAACGTTTTATGGGTTATGTTTTAAGTACATTCGCATAATAAATCTTAGCAATATAATTTTTTCTTAATTCAAGATAACAAAGCTGACACTAAACAAGCATAATGTTGGATTCGATCCTGGATCTTTTGCATGACAGATCGACATATTTCCAATCCCCTATAGTGATTGATATGTTTGAAAATTATATTTCTTTGCTTTCATGTATGTTATTGCTGCCTTGACTGTTAAAGTAAAATTGAATTTAAAAAAGAAATATTTCATCTTGTTGAAAACGACTAAAGTAGTAGAGGAAAACAAGGTTTCTAGCTCAGAAACCCCCCTCCCCCTCCAAAACCCTTCTATGCTGACATTTTCTTCAGCAGCCTTTTCTAGCTCCGATGATGACTTTCATATGATAAGGCTTTTCTGACAAAATATATTTTGCCGGGGTAATGGAATCTCTTATCTAAAAATGCTTATATTCCTTTACTACTATTACAGCCATGCTTTAGGGGCCCCGAGTGGCCGAGTGGTCTAAAGCGCTGATCGTTACGGATCACTGCCATCTCACCTCTGTCTGCGTGAGTTCGAGTCCAGGCTCGGCTAACGTGGGTACGTGAGAAAGCCTGCCAGTAGCTTCTCGTGGGTCGGTGGTTCTTCCGGGGGTTATCCAGGGTTCTTCCTCCACCATTAATACTGGCCGCCATGTATAGCCTATCTTGTGCTGAAAAATGGCGTTAAACCCTATAACAACAACAACAACAGCCATGCTTTATGATAATTATTTTCATACTTGCTAACTCTCATTGGTAAAATATCTGTTAACATACTGTCAATAATACGGAACTCTCGTATTAAGTCGTCCATATCATATTTTACACCTCGCAAATAAGATCTTATCTGATCAAGTCACTTTTTGTAAGTGATGCTTGCTGTTTTACATTTTTTTAGTCTCAAGTCAAGGCTCAATTTTTTTTACACGCCGTTGAAAAAAAACACCAACACCTGATATTATTAACAAAAACGGGTTTAATGATGCTCCACTTGAAATTATACCAGAGCTTGTCATGAGCAGTGGTAAATATAATATTACTCGAAGTATTCTACTGTAATACTTGTAACATTGTTTTACACACCAGAGGTTTTTATGATAATATCTGTAATATTGCATTAGAGCGTCAACATATTGTTTTGGAATTTCTTCTGAAATATGATTGAAATCGATGATCTGTTTTTTCATTATACAATATTTGCTTACAATTTTTACACGATATTAAAAGTTCTAACACCAACAATTGAATCAAGAAATTCACGAAACTTATTATTGTTAGGATCAGCTATAAAATCCCTGTACTTGTCATAAACATCTGACGAAGTATCATCGTATCGTTTATCTGTTAGTACCTCATTTTTCTTTAACCAACTGTAGGAATCAAACGTGTATTCTACCTCATCTTTATATAAATCTGTTTCATTCACCAAATTACTGCATTCTCTTTCTGTTTCATCAATAAACCCTAATACCAAGCTTATTTGATCTAAAGTAAAATTTTTGAGGACAAGATATTGTCTGATAATTGCGTATGCGACTACGAAATTTATTAGCATTAGTCTTCGGAGTAAGTTTCTGTCAATTCGGAAAAGACCATAAAAAACAGAAGCTACTTTTAACATTATTTTTTTGTATGGTTTCTTAAGTATTTTCTCAATTTCATTGTAATAATTTCGCAATGATAATTGTCTAGAGCGTTGGAGTGATGGAAGTGGAACATCGTGTTCTTCACCTATGTCGTATTAAGAATCAATTTCTTCCAACTTTGTTTGTTCGACTTCTCAAAAAACTTTTCTCGCTTATCATCACTGAGATCACTAATTTCATTGTCAAATCTTTGATTATCGCTAGAGATTTGTTAACAATAATCGGATCGAATTCTGGTTTTTACTTATCATTGGTGAAATTGCGTTTGAGTACGCTTTAATAATTAACTCCGTATCCGGCGTCATTCTAACAACTTTAATTAGAGTTTCCTTGTCGTGGTAGTACATACCGAGATGTTTAAAAAAATTTCGTTTTGAAAAACTATTGTATAACTTTTGTTCCTTTTTATTCCTATTATCTTAGATTCCGCTAGTTATCGAGGTCATCATGTCTATTGCTTACTCGTTCTTTTACATCTACCCTTTCACCATAAGCTCGTTTTTTTTAATTAAGTTTGATTTTATAATCAAATCTAGATTTTCAAAATCAAGCTCGAGCAATATTTTTTTTTTGTTGCAGGATTTCAATTTGTTTAAATTCTTCTATACAATCATCAGGATGACAGTGTCTGCTTATAATATCAATGTTTTTTTATTGCTTCAAGTAGTTGTGATCCTCGCATATGCATAACGAGAATAAATTTTTTTTCTTTTTCTGACAATGGAGAGTTTATCATTGGAATTGAAATTTTTTTCCTAGTATTTATCACATGTGCTGATAGTGATTCGTCTCCAACATTTATTTTAGGGTTAAAAATATTATCATAAAATTCTCTCGCAATGTCTGTAATTGGTAGTGACATTTATTTTACAACGTTAGATTAAATCTGATCATCAAGTGTGTATATCTGAAATTATGTCAGTCCTGGAAACGGATGTTCAGCAGCGATAACATAAACTCGGAAATACAAGTACTTGTTGACAGTATTTGCGTTTGGAATCGTAAAATATTGTGTTGTTGAAATATACGTGTTTTCTGTACTGTATAATATTACCCAGTCGATATCATCATTTGATCCTTCCAATCGCCAATTATAAATTCGACCAACACTAGAGTTTAATCGACCTCGCAAATGAAATTGCCAAATAGCAACTGCAATAGGACATTTAATTTTAATCCAAAAGTTTTCAACTTCTCCGTTAGTAGTCCATTCTTGTCTGTCAGTGAAAGCATAATAAGGATAATTTTCAGGATAATATGATGATGCGCTTACCTCAAACCCAGCTCGGTTATCAGTTGCCTTAAAAAGTGTTGGAATATATCCAACATTGTTTTTGGTTCGTTTTATACCACCACCAGATACACTATCAACGTACGCTTTATTTGTTAGATCATTATGGTTAACTGGAACATATGTCGTAGTTATTTTGTTGTTTCTCATATTTATATTACCTGACATTGGTCCACCGGAATGTCTCAAATACGGGGCGAGTGTTCCTCTTAACTGAGCGTAACTAATAGCATCTGTCTCATTAGCTGGTGGCGAAGTTGTCGGTAATCCAGTTATTTTTGAGTTATTGCTCATTACAAGGTTACCTGTCATTGTGTCGCCAGCTTTATCAAGCTTGTTATCGTCAACAGATTTTAGTTGCGTATAACTCACCGCTTGTGTATTATCAACATTTGCTGGTGGATACGCAGTTTCCAACCCAATAACGTTTTTACTCGACATATTAATATTACCTGTAACCGTTCCACCAGTTTTATCAAGCTTGTTATTATCCACGTACTTCAACTGTAAATAACTTACCGCTTGGGTTTGATTTAAGTTTACTGGCGGATACGCGGTATCTAAATTTTTTTTTTCCTGACATATCCAAGTTACCCCTTAAAGTTCCTCCTGTCAATGCTAGTTTCTTATTATCGATCGTTTTTAGTTGTGCATAACTAACAGCTTGTGTATCAATAACATTTATTGGCGGATAATTTGTTTCTAAACCTAGAACTCGTTGATTTGACATAAATAGGTTTCCTGTCATTGTGTCGCCGGTTGTTTTTTTTTTTTTACTAGCGATGACGTATCGGTTATTGTTGGTTCGTCAGCGGAAACAGATCCTGTAAGTGCTGTTCCAAACTTTGTGTAATAGGTCATATTATGTAAATTATATAGCATAAAATTATATAACAATGACATCGATATTGAATTTTGACACCGAACGATTAATCAAGCATAAACATAATAACGAACTTCCAGAATGCCATTATCTTATTGTAGGTCGTACAGGCTCTGGTAAAACAAATCTATTATTAAATCTCTTACTTAACGATAACTTTAACTACGATCGTGTGTATATTTACACAATTAATCCGCAACAAGACAAGTACGAGTTATTACCCGAGTACAACGATAAACTTCTTGATGACCTTGACGATGACAAAGACTTGTTTACTATCAAGCAACCAGATGAATTAATCCCCGTCAACGAACTTGATTCGTCCGAGCATAAAATAATTGTATTTGACGATATTCCGCTAAACAACGAGGAGATGAATAAGATTAAGTCGTATTTTTCATTATCTCGTAACAAAAAATGTAAATCGATTTATCTCGCGCAAGGCTTTTATAACGTTGACAGATTTATTAGGCGAAATACGGGATGTTTTATACTGTTTCCTGGACTAGATAATGTTGATGTGAGAAATATTGCAAACGAGCAATGCGGTGATGTAACAAAAGATGAATTTATTGAATTATATCATCAAGCAATAAAAGACAAATACAATTTCTTTTTTATTCGATAAACTAGCGCGTGATCCAGCGGTGTTATTTGTACTAGTGATGGAAGATATAACGAGGGATATTTCAAACGAAAAGCATTTGCTGCAGAATCTGACCAAATAACAATGATGCTTCCGTTAAGTACAATATGTAGATTTTGTCGTGAATGCAACAAAGTTTTCCGCGGAATAAAAACATACACTTGTTTTTGATCGAGCTGATCAAAACGATTGTATAATGCACGCCGCTGGAGTGGCTGAAGGACAGTTTGCTATTACAAGATTAGCGCTTTGGATGCCACGAGTTGTTCAGTCTGTAGCTACAACAATGGGACTCGAATCGTTATTGACTACGTACACGTAAAAGATATATTTTCAGCAAAACAGGACTGATCAAATAGCAATTCCTAATGCAACTGATCACACCTACTTCCTACTTGTACAGGATCACCAACATTAAATAAATTGTCGTTATTTATGTTCGTCTCATTGCTTACTGACGCATATAGATAACTTTAGTTTTATCGCACTCTTTTTTAAAACTAAATTCACAAGGACCTCTTCATGATATTCCATTATTTATTTTATGCTAGGCTATGAAGACCATTTCTTTTAATTCATTCGAGTGGAATACCCGAAAATGTTTTTCACTGCCGTCAGTAGATATCGATAACATTGTGAGCCAGACATTTGATCAATTTGAGTCGCTTTTTTGGTCTAGTGGTACGTATAGCGCAAGCAGGCAAACCATGTTCAAATCACACAATATTCATATGCGTCTTTTTCCTGAAATTCGTTTATGTGCCGCTTTATCTTGAATAAGAATGGATAATTATGTTACTACTGATATTTTCTACGTAAATACACACAAAACACAGCAAAAGATAAATTGTAAAACGTCGTCATTATCGCTCGAGATATAGTAAGAAATCTGCTACTTCAGTCTGTTATACATATTGCTAGTCAACATGTTTGAGCATAAATTAAGAAAATTTGCTTGCTCCGAGTGAATATCGGATATATTTTAACTCCTTGAGTGTTGTCAATCGTGGCTTATTCACCCACTTGATGAAACATATCTGCTATTCACTCATTTCAATCAAATGAACTGAGCGAAATACGTTACAGGTTTTCCCTTGAAAATATAATACTTTGGAGTTTTTCATCTTTGATACTAATATTTAATCTTTTGATTGTACCTCATTTTAATGCTTCTAATCTCCAGCATCATCGTATGAAATAAAATTACTAATAGAAAAATATTTTGGACTGGTGGAGAGACCAACAGAATACAGTAACACCCGTGATATAATTTTTAGTCCACGACGTAGAGGTAAACTATTACACCACCCCAGGCATCTACGTCGGCTTCGGCACAGATAAAAACATACTGGTCACAAATGAGTGTGCACTAACCAATCCATGACTGTAGTCTAAAACTGTAACTTTGTAGCAAGTTGTTTTTACACTTTCGTGATGATGTAAACAAAACCATGGGGCCTAACATTGGGAAATTGACTGATGGTAAGAAACAAATGATAATTCAGTTAGTCGAGAAGAATTTTAATGTTAGAAAACATAAAACAACTCTGATATAACTGGAATTTCCCGTTCTGCAGGTAACAAACTTTTTGAAAGGTTTCACAAACAAGATCCATATAAATTCAGTAATAAGCAGGAGACCAAAAACCCACAATCGAAACAGGTGATTATGTGATTTATCATATTGTGCAGAATGTTTGACAACTGTAGACAATCTTTGCAGGACTTGATGATAGATTTTATGAAACTATCAGTGTTTTTATTTCTGAAAGTAGTGACAGCTGACGAATCGAGAGTTTAGGATTCAGGAGAAGCACTGTCTGGGCAGACTCGTGAATTCCATATTTTAAGGTTTTAATAGCGATATAAATGGTTGATTGAAAAATAGTAGTAAATAATGTACATTAGTTGTGCATTCTTGGTTAAGTGTTTGCATTTAGCTTGGTTAGTTGTTCACTTTATAAATACTGTTATTCATGGAATCAATCGAGAAACTTGGTGAGAGAATTTTTATTGATGCGTGCAATACCTTAATCACAAACTTACGTCACACTAACTTATATTTCACGCTTCACTGACCTTGAATGAATTTTGTGGTTTATGTTTATATCTCGAGCTTTCTTCATGATAGAATCATCAGACTACAGGATTGTATGTATATGATCGTATGCATCTATAAGAGTACCATGCGCAGATCACAAGTCAATGTCTATAACGGACATTTCACATCTTGTTGGGTTAGGTCAACTTTGTATGTTTTGCTCGTGACCAAATAGACCTTTTGCATCCGTATGTATACTGTATTACTTAAATTCGTGAAACGTAATGCGGGAATGTTTAATGATGAGTACTAGATGCTTATCGCAAAGGTAGATAATTCTGACCTTACTTTTGCTCATTTACTTTTTTTCTAAAAATACATTTTAAGTTTATTTCGTAAGCTCTGTTTATGCTAGAATCATCAACCTGATGAGTGTATCTGTCTCTTTTAGGATTATAACCTTACTTCAGAGGAATGTTAGTGTGGCCTACGTTTCACACTTTACTGGCTTTGGTTAAGTGTTTGCTTTTAGCACATAATTAAATATTTTTGTAGCATCCTGTATATATGCTGATATTCAATGAAATTTGGTTCGGTGATGTATCTTGATAAGTTCTACATCCTCACCACAAAGGTGCGTCACTGTGACCATACAGGCTGACAGACGGACAGTTGAATAGCGAAGACTTTATTATTTTAGATAAATAAATCTTCAAATGGAATCAATCGTTCATTTATTAAAAAGTTAAACATTATCTGCAATTATAAACGAAATGTACTCGACTTAATGTGCTTATAAATTTGAAAACAGATGCCAGTTGGTACGCGATAAGTGTCTTTTTCTTACCTTGTTTTCATCTCAAGAAACAGTAAATAAAAATGTACATATATATGTCTGTTTACACTCTAAACGGCTTATTTACCCTTACAATCGGCCTAATCAACTCGTATTCATTCCATGTTAGTAATTTAACTTTCTTGTCTGCTCGAAAAATTTATCAGATCAACAACTTTGGATGTGCAAAAACAGGAGCAACAAAGTTTTGGGGTTTTTGGGGGGTTTTTCTTCCTCAAGCATGGATCAATTACTACGAATACCTATATACATCTGCAAATGGCAATATTATTTTTACCATCGATCTCATTTATACACTTTTAAAATAAGATTAAATTGCGACCGCCTGTAAAGCAGATCGTGGAATGGAGTCAAGTCTGGTTGTCATATTTGCATTGTTTGTTGCACAGTTTTAACCGTCGGATTCTATGTTTTGATGTGGAAAAAGAATATATATATATATATATATGATGTCGGATAGAGATAAGACTGAGTTATAAAGGACAAATTGCATGTTGGTGTGAGACACAATAGTAATCCAAACCGTGAGTAAAGAGTGCGAACAAACATGCTCTTTGCACAGCTTGAAAAGAATACTGTAAATAAGTTATGGTTCTGCAAAATAACTATTCTACATTAAGTGATTCTAAACAGAATGCCACATTATGAATACAAGGTAAGGCAAGTGATGTCATCTACAGATTGAACTCTCATAATGCAGTTCTTAAATTGGTAAAATATTTGTCAAAGTTGGATTGATAAAAAAAGGTAAATAAAGTCAGCTTGTTTTGAAAACTATTATAGAATATACAGTATGTTTAAAATAATAATATATTTATGTATTTAGGTAGGATCAACAAGGATTAAACATGACAAATCTTAATAAGTCGTACAAATGCTAGTAGTATAGTGGGGTAGTATAGCCTCAATGGAAAAATACATTACAGACGCCCCCTGGGGTAGTATGGCCTCAAGATTTATAGCCTCAAAATATCACCCTGGGGTAGTATAGGGACAATGGGAATTTTGTATAGCGACAAGATGAATGGAACAGATAGGGTGACGTCACGGTACTGGACATTTGCAATAATGTAGCAAGTACCGTGACGTTATGCCACCTGTGTCATTTCTATATCAAGTTTGAATCATTCGCATTCGTGTTTGTGGATAGTATATAGCAAGTACCGTGACGTCATGCCACCTGTGTCATTTCTATATAAAGTTTGAATCATTCGCGTCCGTGTTTGTGGATATTATAATATTATACCCAAATTATACAACTGGCTAAAAAAATTTTAGATAAGAGAATAATGTTTTTTGAGTTAAAAGATAAATTATACAATCGAATAAATTTTTTTTTAGGCAAGAAAGAATAAATCTTTTCAAGGCATAGGAAGTGGCCCTGAAAAGGGTCTTTGGTTTTCTTCTTTGTCTTCTTCTAAGTTCTTCTATTCCTCCACCAACTTCTTATTTTCTGTCCTACACTTTTGTTCTTCTTCTCATTCTTTTCCTCCTCCTGTTTTTCCTTCTCCTCCTCCTTTTCCTGTTTCTTCCTTTTTCATTTTCTTCTTCCTTTTATATTTTTTCGTTCCACTCCCTCATCCTCCTTTTGTCTTCTAAATCTTCTTTTTCGTCCTTTTCAATTCTAATCATCTCATTTAATATCTCCTTTTCTCTCTTTAAATTGTTGATTTCCATAGCCAGTCTGTGATTTATAGTCTCAAAATATCACCCTGGGGTAGTATAGGGACAATGGGAATTTTGTATAGCGACAAGAGGAATGGAACAGGTAGGGTGACGTCACGATACTGCATATTTGCAACAATGTAGCAAGTACCGTGACGTCATGCCACCTGTGTCATTTCTATATAATGTTTGAAACATTCACATTCGTGTTTGTGGATAGTATATCGCAAGTACCGTGACGTCATGCCACCTGTGTCATTTCTATATAAAGTTTGAATCATTCGCGTCCGTGTCTGTGGATAGTATAATCACACTAGGGGAATAATGGCAACAGCCGAACACGAACGTGAATCACATTTTTCATTTAGACATAGTATCTATTTATAGCTACAACCTGTGGAAAACCCAAGTCTATATTTATAGCCTCAAAATCTCTAGCTTCAGTGACGTCACTGAACTGGCTGACCTGAATTGGATATATAGGGGTCCGTGGCGTTTCAAATGTAGTCATTTGACTTTTTGTAGTCAAGATGAAACGATCGCATCATTTCGTAAAGAAAGGAGAAGAAAGTAAGAGGCAGAAACGTGATTTATCGCCTCGCACAGTAGCTGAAGTCTTGGTTCAAATTCATGCCAGCGATTTTGAAGATGAGA
The DNA here is from genome assembly GCA_016617855.1 of Megalonaias nervosa. Classification (NCBI taxonomy): domain Eukaryota; kingdom Metazoa; phylum Mollusca; class Bivalvia; order Unionida; family Unionidae; genus Megalonaias; species Megalonaias nervosa. The sequence goes on along the minus strand of JAECUM010022434.1, from coordinate 36,781 downwards.
TGAGTGAACCAGAATCTAGGCCCAGAGAGTCTACACCAAACCAAAGTCCATCACCACCAGTAAACCCTGAAAAGTATTACCACATTCGAAAGACGGACAAACGCTCCTCTAGAAAATTTAGAACTACGGCCTACACGTACACAGTGAAGATTAAAGATTTCAAGTCCAACGTACCGTTGAAAAAAGCAGAAGGGTTCATCACCGATGTGTGGGATTCTTTGTTAACCACTCTGAAACAGCAATGTCAAGCCAAAGAAGACGATCGCTTGAGACTTTCTATTCATCACGACAGTTTGAAGTCACCCGTTTGGATCGAGCTTAGCAGTCCAGCAGAATTGACACCTTTCAAAGTCATGGACAAGACTCAACACGTACAACAATCCAACGACAAGTTTCACACCACCGACGGAAAAGCGACACTGTTCATGACCCACGTGTCTCTTCCCCAAGGGACAGGACATGGCAAAAAGGTGATCTTGGTAGACAATCTTCGCAGCACAAAAAAGAGCCTATTCCGAATTAACAATCCTCTAGACAAGATGTGTTTAACCCGTGCCATCGTGGTAGGACTAACTTATGCCGACAAGAACGACACGGCAGAATGGAAAAGAGCCTGGAAAACTATTCGACAATCGGACCGAGCCAACAACGAAGAGAAGCAGAATTCCTGTTACAGCAAGCGGGGATATCCAAAGACACACCCTGTGGCATTCCTGAAATGCAAAAATTACAAGACGTCTTGGCTCCACGCTACACCTTGAAAGTACACCCTCAAGAAGTGTGCGGACCTCTGTTGTTTCGAGGCAAAAATTTCAAAGACAGAAAATACATTCACGTCTATCATCACGATGAACACTTTGATGCCATTACCAGTATCACTGCTTTCCTGTCATACAGTTATTATTATGAGAAATGTGACTATAGCTATAACAATCGAGAGCAACACAAGCATTACGGATCGAAATGTGAGGGATATTTAGCCTCTAAGCCCTGTCTGGACCAAGGACAAAAACGACAGCATTGCCCAGCTTGTCAGCGAACGTTTGTCAGCCCTTTCTGTTACCATCAACATCTAAAGACGCAAGGTTCACAGCGGAGAAATGCTTGTCAGCTCCTGAGATTGTGCCCTACTTGTGGATAAGGCATACGTACCAATAATGCCAAGGCGCACGTATGTTCAGGAAAGAAACGATGTCACATTTGTCGCCAAATCGTGGACTTGGAACACCAGTGCTACATTCAGAAATACTAACCCCAACAGGAAGAAGAAAATGACCAGAAGAACAAAGGCCATTTCATCTTTTTCGATTTCGAATGCATGCAAGTGACTGGGCATTCACATTCCTAATTTCTGCGTGGCTCATCGAGCGTGCGAGAAGTGCATCCAAGAGTCTATCTTTATTCATTGCCGTCACTGTAGCAAGATTCTTGGAGGACGTGAAAAAATCTTTCGGAGACCAAACACGATAGCCAATTTTGCCCAATGGATCTTAGACCCTATCGACGAGAAGTGAGTCAAGAAGACATCGGACGTTACGGAGATTGTCATCGCTATGCCACGATGGGCAGTTTCTTTTGAGATACTATACGGAACAAAGTACTAAACGTCCTAAAGTGACTTTGAACGGAGCCAAAATCATTTCCATGCAAGTGGGCCAAATGCAGTTTAAAGATTCGATGAGTTACTTGGCCATGCCTTTGAGTCGCATGCCTAAAACGTTTGGAATGACAAAAATGGACAAAGGCTATTTTCCGCACTTTTTCAATACCGAACCCAATCAACACACCGTTCTACCTCATTTGCCCGAGGCTCACTTCTACGACCCTGACAACATGCGTACCGAACAACGAGAAGCTTTCTACGCTTGGTATCACACTCACGCCTCGGACCCTTTCGACTTTCAGCAAGAAATGTTAAAATATTGTCGTTCCGACGTGGACATTTTACAGCGTTGCTGTGGAAAATTTCGAGAACTGTTCATGGAACACGGAGGGATCGATCCTTTGAAAGAATCCTGCACCATTGCCAAAGCGTGTTCCTTAGTGTACCGCCAACAATTCATGCCCGAGAACACCCTGGCTGTCATAAGTCCTCAAACAACCAACTTTCTTAAACGTCAATACTCGGTCAAAGCCCTATGCTGGTTACATTACTTGTGTGACAAGGAAGACAAATGGATCCAACACGCTCGCAACGGAGGAGGCGAAAAAGCCATCGGAAGGTATTCAGTGGATGGCTGTGACTTAGAAAACCCCCAGATCGTGTACGAGTTTAACGGATGCTTATTTCACGGATGTCCTGTCTGCTACCTTCAACGTAACACTAAAAATCAGTTTTTACAACGGACCATGGAAGACTTGTACCAGGCCACTTGTCAGCGACGCTTGAAGTTAGAAGAGCAAGGATACCAAGTGGTAGAAATGTGGGAACACGAGTACGATCAGCGATTAAAAACCGATCCCGAGTTTAAGCGTATCGTGGAAAGTTACAAGCTGGTGGACCCATTGAACCCAAGGGATTGTTTGTACGGAGGACGGACGAATGCCACCTGTTTGCTGTACCAAGCCGACGAGGAGAAAGGAGAAGAAATCAAATACTTGGACATGTGTTCTCTGTATCCGTACGTGTGCAAATATTGTCACTTTCCTGCAGGGCACCCGCAATTGCTGACGGAACACATCGACGTGGACAATATTCGACAATACGAAGGATTGATCAAATGTAAAGTCTTGCCTCCCACGTACTTGTACCATCCCGTTTTACCTCACCATTGCCAAGGAAAACTGATGTTTCCCTTGTGCCGTACTTGTGCCGAAACGTGCAACCAAGACCAACCTTGTCAGCACACTCAGGAAGAACGCGCCTTGATGGGCACGTGGGTCAGCGTGGAATTGTTTAAAGCTCTGGGCTTGGGATTGTAACTGTTAGAAGTGTACGAAATTTACCACTTTCCCAAGACAGAAAAATACCACAAGGGCAACGAGACTCAGAAAGGCATTTTCGTAGACTACGTGAATGCCGTTTTGAAACTGAAACAAGAAGCCAGCGGCTATCCTTCCTGGTGCCACACTCCCGAAGACCAAACAAAGTTCAAAGAGAAATACTGGCAGCAGGAAGGCATCACTTTAGACCACATCGAGAAAAACGAAGGAAGGCTTTTGTGGGGTAAAATGGCACAACGACCGTGTTTACCCAAGACGGAGTATTTGACAGAACCTTCCCGCTACTTCCAGATGATTCACGACAAAACGAAATACAGGAAACACGTGGACGTCCTTCGTGAGGACTTGATCTTAGTCAATTACGAAGAAGAACCGGATTTTGTAGAAGCCGACGAATTTGGAAATGTCATCATTGCGGCTTACGTGCAGCCCATGCTCGCTTAAAACTGTACGAAGCTTTAGAACTGTTAGGAGATCGTGTGCTGTATTTTGACACGGACAGTTGCATCTACATCGATCGCCTGGGTCAACCTCACCCTAACATCGACGGAGAACGTTTAGGAGCCTGGATTCTAAGTTTTGCAAGTGGCGGTCCCAAAAATTACGGCTACGAATATCGGGACAAACAAGGAGAAGTGCACACGGAGTGCAAAGTGAAAGGATTGACTCTCAATTATCGCACCAGTCGAATGGTGAACTTTGGTGTCTTCAAAGAAGCCTTGCAGTCTGGACAGGATGGAAATTTTAAAGTAACCACCCACGAACCGCACAAGATTGTACGTTTACCCACACACCAAATCGTCAGCCGACCCGTGGAAAAAGTCTATCAAATTGCAAGAGCAAACTCGAGTATGATTCTGTGCCTTGCGATGACAGGGATGCCGTACGCTATGACCTTAGCGATTCAATACCACATCATGGAAATTTTGCTACTACTGTACCTACCATGGAAAGTGATGTTGTGCCTGTCAAACCTGATGGGTGCGAAAGTGATGCCACTCGTTATCGTACACCTTTTCACTTTACTGGTTTTCATGGTGGATGTCATCATTATGAAACCATGCGGCTATCACCCTACGGATGTCATGTAAAACTAAGCAAACTCCTACATATTTCACCGTACCCTCATCAAAATGAACCTGTGAAAGACGAGCATTCGTTCCCTGTACGTTTGCCTGAATAATGTGACTATGAAAGTCGGATCCAAACCTTTCGAGGAAAATGGTCAAAATATCTGGGAGGACCTACCCGCGAAGAATTAGCTAGAGCAGGATTTATCTACTTGGGCGAAGGGGATAAAGTCAAGTGCTTCAGTTGCGGTGTGTCACTTCACGAGTGGGAACAGAAAGATTCCGCTTACTTGGAACATGCTCGGTGGTCTCCAGATTGTCACTATCTACCTTTAGTGGGACCTCGTCATTGAAGTGGGCCTACCATGTCGTTTAAGAAACCAGCTCCTTGGCTAGGAGTCAAACATTGGACAACACCTAGACAAGTATTTAAACCCCATGTAGAAAACAATCTTCAAAGATTACCAAACGAATTGCAAGGGAAGATCTACAAGGACATTTGGCAGGGACCTGCCAGGGTCAAATCTCAATTAGTGACTGTAGAACTTTTGTGTCGAGAAATGCACAAGAGGAAATTGACAAAAGTCAACAAACAAGTCCGATTTCTCTGGATCAAGGGTGCGTTCATCCTATTATTCCGCTTTAGACCATTTACATTTGAAGATTTTATTGACATTCTTGACCGTTTCCTGGAATGGCAGTGGTCAGAAATTATTCACTACGTCCGTTACTTTCGCTCTAGGAGAAGTGTTTGAGGTAAGAGAAAAGAGGTATAAAAACAGACTGCTATGCCACGACCTTTATCATTCGTGATACTTCAGATTCCGTGGAAGGAAATCAATGATACTATTCAAACAGTGGAGGATTACCAACACCTATTACGAGAACTGTGTCCATTGAATTGGGGTCGACGTGTAGTGTGTGTCTTAGTGACTTGCTTTCTGGGATTTTGTTTACCAGCTGATTCTTTGTGGACTCTTTACGAACAGTACCTACTATTCCAAAAAGCATGAAAGTGGTCCCATTAAATGTACACGAGAGACTCATTCTGCTCAAAGCTTTACGCTTTCATCTCGATACTTCTCCACCTCTGCGGGAAAAAAAGGTTCGTCATCTTTTAGGTACTGAAGATGTATATGACAATGTGTGTGTAGCTTGTGACTTACACCCTCACTGGAAAGATGTAAGTGACTGGAAAAGTTGGGGCTTCGAAGCTTGGATTAAAGAAGTGGCACACTGTGCAAAAGATTTGTAATCCTAAACAACTAAAACGTTCCGTGAAAAAAAGTAACTTTTAAACCTGTGTTAGTGACAGTACCAGAAGAAGAAGAACCACTCCCTTCAGGACAGGACAAGACAGTCATTAACATCCCCGAAAGGCCATTCCGGGAGGACCCCTGTGTGACTGTACCAACGAGTGTAGAGACTCTAAGAACATTACACACTGTCCCTACGACATCACCTCTTGATCACCACAAATGTTGTACAGAGACTTGTTTATATTCCACTATGATCGTTTTGATGTGTCTTTTAATCATATACTTAGCCATTTGGCTTTTATGTATTTTTGTCTTTCGTGTTGTTCACATTTAAAGATGACAATAAACGTGTCCTGAAAAAGTATAAAAACTCTTGTCTTGTCTGTCTTCGTGTCAAAACTGACATTTTCCTTGCACTGCTACTATTATGACTACCTCTACTGTGTCTGCTCCCTCTTTCTCCACTTTCAAAGTCATCGACGAACACTTAGATCGTGCTAGTTGGGAGGCCTTGTATCTTCGACATCCCTTTAACATGCTCATTGCTGGACCTAGAGGTTCAGGCAAAACTGAATTTGTCAAACGTTTGATCGAACATAAACATCATTTGATCGATCGTCCCCCTCAACGCATCGTGTGGTGTTACAAAGAGTGGCAATCGGCGTGCAGCCTTCTGCGAGAAAGTCAAGGCGATTCCATCGTGTTTGTAGAAGGCATTCCTAGCGAAGACGACGGGATTGTGTCTGACCCTAGTCAAACCCATTTCGTCATCTTTGACGACATGTTAAGAGAAGACGAAGAAATTAAACTCTGGTTTACGCGCAAAGGGCATCATCGTAATGCCAGTGTCATTTACATCACTCAAAATGTGTTTCAACAAAGTAAATCCCATCGCACCATCAGTCTCAATGCTCATTACGTGGTCTTGTTAAAAAGCCCTAGAGATAAATCTCAAGTGCAAGTGTTAGCCAAACAGTTAGGAACGCCTTGGCTGACTCATGCGTACGACGATGCCACTCAAACCCCACATGCCTATTTACTCGTAGATTTAAAACCCACCACTCCCGATTATTTGCGATTTCGTACCCATCTGTTTCACCACTGGTGCAAAGACGGAGGGCCTGTCGTGTACACGTCCCCGTCGTCGACTTAACCACAACCACATTCACCCATAAAAAGTATAAAAACCTCGGTCACTTTGGCTCTGTCTCACACATCGTCAACATGACGTCCCTTCAGTCTCATCTTCCCATCAAATTGATTCGTGCCTTGTACGGCATCAGTCGCGAAAAAAATCCACAAATACGTGCTCGTGTCTTAGAAGTTAGTCTCAAAGAAGTCTTACCATGGTTTACGGTGACAGCATGTCAATTACTGCAAGGCATCATTCAGATTCCACATCAAACCAAACATTTTCTTGAGAGAAACAAAGTTGCCTTGACGTAACTGGCCGATCCTCGCATTGACACTCAAACCAAAAAGCAAATCATTTTAAGACCTGGAGGTAGCGGTTCTCTAGGAGGTGTCATCATTCGCTCCCTCTTAAAATGGGATCCCAATGCTCCCAACGTTGTTCCCAAGAAAAAAGCCACTCCCGACGTACCCAGAAGAAAAAGAAAAAGAGCAACGGTGTCAAGACCACGTCACAGCCACAGAAAAAGAAAAAGAAAAGTCCACAGAAAAAAGCTTCAATCCGCAAGAGAGGCACTGACGCCAGGACGCAACCTTACATTCGCAAGCCACGACCTCCAGTGGTGACAACCTCTTCCTCTTTAGCGGCAGTGGCCGCTGCTCACAAAGTACCTGCTCCCAAAATTAAAGCCCAAGAAATATCGGGCGTGTTACAGAGTTTACTGAACTTGTCCAAGCAAGAACTGTCCCGATTTAGTCCGTTGCGAACTCCTCCACGACGTGTGTTGCCTGTCATCAAGTTGATACGACGTGAAGACAATCAATGGCGACGCATTCCATTATAAAAAAGACCCGAGGAAAACAATACGGATCAGTGTTTTCGTGCTGCTGCACGCCCAAAGATGTCCCCTCCAAGAACTGCACACCGTTACCATCGTGTTCCTTCTTCTGTCCAAAAAGGAAAAGGAAAAAGAAAAAGACAGTCACGTCATCCAAACAAACGCTTAGTCAAAAAGCGACGTCACCCCAAGAAAAGACACAATCTTTCAAAGAAAAGAAGAAGTCACCAAAAAGGAGGACGGATAACTAGTCTTTTATTACCAGGCATGATCAAAACTCTTCAAGCTATTTAAATCTATGACCACTAGCCAAAAATAAGATAAAAGGACGCATGTGAAGCCATAGACTTTAGTGCAGGTTGTGCACCAAAAGATGTCTCTTCATCGTCGTTCTCCTGTCCAGAAACGAAAAAGAAAAGGACAGTTTCGTCATCCGAGAAAACGCTTAGCCAAACATCGACGTCACCCCCAGAAAAGACACACTCGTCCAAATAAAAAGAGGAGCCACCAAAGAGGAGGATTCTTTGGCGATTTTGGAAAACACATCGTCACCTTTATGACGAAGCGATAGTCCCCTCAAAAAGATAAAAGACCGTGTGACAAGTCATCGACGTCAGTGTATTTTTTTTGCTTTATGCCATGGAATCTACCAACGAACCAACCGAGAAAGATGTCACCCCAAAAAAGACATTCCTCTTCTACCCCCAAAGGAAAGAAAAGGAAAGGACTGCCTCCTCGTTTAGTCAAACATTGGGACATGTTGTCTGTCCTGTCCAAAGCTCCTCCACCCATGTGAAAACAACTCATTCAAACTGCCTCCAAAGACATCATCGATACCGTGTACGAATGTTGTCTGAATATCTTGAAAGGCACAATACCTTTATCTAAACACCAGGAAGAATGCTTAGCCAAACATCGACACGTTCTTCGCCAAATGGTTCAAAAGAAAATACCCACTGGTCAAAAGAAAAAGATGTTGCTGCAACGCGGAGGAATTTTGCCCTTTTTGCCCATGTTACTGAAAGGTGTAATGGGAACAGTGGGAGCACCCTTACTGAAATGAGTAATGGGAGCAATAGGAGGACCCTTGCTGAAAGGACTATTGGGAAACATCCTGAGAGGATGAAGATAAAAAGATCCAAGAAGATAAAACGGACCTTTGGAGTCAAACGATCTCAGACGTGATCCTTGAAATCCAATGGAAGGACGAAATCTAGCTTTAGTGCCTTACAAACGAGGGATGGAATACCATCGTTGGCAAGAACAACCAACCCCGCATTTACCTCCCAATCCTCATTTGACCGAGATGTCCCAGTTACAACACGAATTGCTATCATTGATGGATCGCAGCGATTTGTCAGAAACGGAAAAATCTCAACGGTACGGTCAATTATTACAACGACTGCAACTCTCTCGAGAAAGCTTTAGACGAAACAGCTCTACCCGCTATGAAAGATTTTATGGCCTTGATGAAACGTCAACCAACACCACCACTACCACCCCCAGCGGTCAAGGCAGAAGTAGCCTCACGTATGCCTGAGGAAGAAGAGGCGCAAGAAGTCTTTCAAACACCGTCAGCAGCTCCCATCTATAGTAAGATTTCAGCGTCCTTGTTGACCCCATCCCCTACATCGCAACGATAAGAACTTAAAGCTTGGGTTAAAAAGGTGATGTCCACTCCACCTTCGACAGAAGTGAAAAAGAAAGAAGGGAAACCAGAAGTGAAAAAAGAAAAGAAGACCAAAACCATCCCATTACCACCACCACTACCACCAAAACTACCTTCGACTTCTACTCCCGTGGCACATCGGACACGTAAAGCTGTTTCTAAACCACCTCAGAGTACCATCGGAGAAGAGTGGATCACTTATTAAAAAAATGGAGAAGGTGTTAGCCAGCATTTACTACGATCCAGTCCATCCTGCAGGTTACGGTGGAGTTCATAAATTGTATCGTGCTGCCAAAACTCGATTGAAAAGTATCCGTTTACCTCAAGTACAACGCTGGTTACAAGAACAAGCCACGTACTCTTTACACAAACCCATTCGACAAAAATTTTCCAGAAGTCGCACCCGAGTGGTGGGCATCGATCATCAATGGCAAGCCGATTTAGCCGATGTCTCTCATTTGGCCACCTACAATCGTGGCTACAAATAATTGTTTTGTGTCATCGACGTCTTTTCCAAATTTGCATGGGTCGTGCCATTGACTTCCAAATCGAGCAGTGAGTTAGTGCGAGCCCTCAAACTGGTGTTGAAACAAAGTGGTCGTCACCATCTTCGATGGCAAACCGACAAAGGCACCGAGTTTCTGAACCAAGCTTTCCAAAATGAATTAAAGAAACGTGACATTCATTTTTCCACCACCGAGAATCCCGAAACCAAAGCCAGCATCGTGGAACGTTTTCAACGCACCTTGAAAGAACACATGTGGAAATATTTTACGCATCAACACACTCTCAAGTACATCGACGTCTTATCGCACCTCGTCCAAGCGTACAACCAATCTTACCATCGAAGCATCGGACGTACCCCCCAAGAAGTGACTCCCGACAACGAAGTCACCGTCCTCGAGAGTCTGTTTGGTACGTCCCCAACAGTGACTGTCCCCAAGAAAACTGACGTATTGGCAGGAGGAGATTGGGTGCGCATTGGCAAAACCAAACGCACTTTCGACAAAGGTTACTTTCCCAATTGGACCACCGAATTGTTTCGTGTCACTGAACGAGTGCGTGGCCGTCATCCTCCCGTCTATAAATTAGGAGACATAAACGGAGAAGTGTTAAAAGGAACGTTTTACTTGCCCGAGTTACAACGTGTGACCAAAAAGAAGACGAAGTGTACGAGATCGAAAGCATACTCGATCGAAGAACCCGAAAAGTAGGAAAAAAAACGCGTCAAAGAAGCCAAAGTATGTTGGAAAGGATATCCTCCCAGCTTTGACTCTTGGATCGATGCGTCGCAAATCATCGACTATAAAAAGAAGTGACCATCATGCCTTTCAACACAGCCTCAGCTACTGCAGTGACCACTCCTTCGCCCAGGTCTTCTGTGCAAGATCTACAAAAGCAACCCTTGTGGGTGTGGTGTGGAGAACGTGTGCCTAAAACGCAAATCGTCTTTTTCTGCCAAATCTTTGTGGTGTATTGTGTCATCAGTGCTGCCATTGCCAATTTGAGTTTGCAACAAGGAGACAAACAATTGTGGACCATTTTACTCAGCAGTTGCATCGGTTACCTTCTTCCCAATCTGTCCCTGAAATATTCCTCGAACGGGAACCTTGCGTCCAACGTCAGCCCCCCCCCCCCTTCCAACAGTCACCAATCCAATCACAACAATCCTCTTTTAGACACTCCTATGACTTCCAGTGACCGCTCGGACACTAGAACTCTGGAATTATGAACAACCAATTTTACTTAACGTTACCCAGTGACAGTTCCATGGAGGTGTTTCCCAATAACACTTTGTGCTGTTACACGGCCAAATTACCTCAGGCCATCCAATTGGATCACGAAGCCCATTGGGAAGTGGCTTTGGTGGAAATGATTCACCCTACACAAATCAAAAACATCATCGAGAATCAAAACACTTTTACGGTAGAAGTTCATGACGAGCAAGTGCAACAAGCCTTGGATGAACGCACCACTGCAAGTGACTCTATGAAAACACAAGATCCCAAAACTAAACGAACCACCTATCTGTTGAATCATTCCCCTAGGTTATTATTTTAGTGGGCAACATTTGGTGAACACGATTTCTACCAAGTTCAATACCGTGTTTGCCAAAGCCTTGGAGAGAACCAAAAAAAGTGTCACGATTGAATACCACAAAACAGCTCGTCGCCTACTCATCAAATTTTCAGAGGACAAAGTATTGGCCATTACATTTTTTCCTGAATTGTATGACATTTTGGGTGGAGACCCTAAGTTGATTAAGGTGAAAATCGAAATATCAGCCATTACTAGCAACTTGGATTTTGCGAAATATTTTCGATTCCCTGTAGAAATGAACCAAGGACTGAATTTGATTTTTGTGTACTCCGATGTGGCCGAGTACAACGTGGTGGGACACACCTCCGTACCGTTACTGCGTGTCATTCCTTTCAAAGTGGATTCTGCCACGAAGGCTGACGAGGAAGGTGGAAACACCTATCACGTTCACCGCGAATTTTTACATCCTCACTATTTACCCGTGAGTAAGTAGTATTTCGACACTGTCAACATTACTATAAAAGGAGATCTATGACAAAATATTCCATTTACCAAAGGGAAAGTCACAGTGAAACTCCATTTTCGAAAACGATTACTCTAACCCTTTGTCAGTCATGTATCCTGTGTACCAAGGAGTCGCTCGACAGCGAGGACATGGTTTAGGAGATGTGCTAAAATCGGCCTTCGTACAGTGGCTCCCGTTTTGAAACCGATGATGACACAGGGATTGCACGCCTTGAAAGATGCCGCGTTGACGCAAGGTAAAGAATTTCTCCAAAATGTCATCATTGACAAACAAAACCCCAAAGAAGCTTTCTTGAGAGCAGGCAAAAATGTCTTGGTTCAAACGGGCAAAGACATTTTGGGCCGACGAGAAACTCCTATAAATGCTCTGGACGCTGTCGAGTCAGGCATTCTTGCTTCCCTGACGCCACAGCAACGACAAGGCAGAAAAAGACGAAGAAGACACCCCTTGAGTGGACTTCACACTCCCAGAGCTAGAAAGACTAAGAAAAGAAAAACCGTCCGAGACTTAGACGTTTTTGATTATTAAATCAGAGAAAATGATGCACCGAGAGTCTTGCGCTTGTTCCAAGTCGGAACTGGATCTGTTTGCCGTGCCAGCCACCATGATAACGATGCAAGACTCCCAATGGGTCGAATTTCATCCCGTCTCCTCTTTGACGGATTCAGCTCCCATCGAGTTTGAAATCAAAGGATAGCCCGAAGATTATCTCGATCTGAACAGCAGTTACTTGTACCTGAAACTGAAAGTGATCAAAACGGACAACACCAATCCGGGTGCCGACGCTAGAGTAGCTTCCGTCAACAATTTCATGCATTCCTTGTTCAGCGAAGTGGATTTGTACTTGAATAACAAATTGGTCAGCAGTAGCTTGGATACTTACCCTTACCGAGCGTACCTGGAAAATCTCTTGACGTACGGAAAAGAGGCCAAGAACACTCATCTGGATGCTTGCGTGGTTTGGAAACCTGACACCGCAGGTGAGAACACGTTTAACGACACAGCCCTGACAGCAGATGACGATCCTCACAATGTAGATTTTAACGACCGTCGAAAGAAAATCCTGCAAGGACGTAGTTTAGAACTGATGGATCGTTTGCATTTGGACATGTGGTTGCAAGACAAGTATTTGCTCAACGGAGTGGATATTCGCCTAAGATTGAATCGCAGCAGTGTTGCTTTCCATTTGATGGCTCATGCCAACGAGTACAAAACCATCATCCAAGAAGTCAGACTTTACGTGAGTCGCGTAGAAGTGTTACCTAAAGCGGGAAACGATGTTAGTCACACATTGAGCAGAACGACCGCCAAGTATCTGATACGACGCGTAGAAGTGAAAACTTTCACCATTGCTACTGGACTCCGATCCAAGATCGAAGATTATCTGTTCCAAGGACAGTTACCCAAACGTTTAATCGTTGGTATCGTCAGCAACGCAGCCCTCAACGGAGCCCACGATCAGAATCCCTTCCAGTTTAAGTACTACAGAGTGTCCAAGATCGAAGTCAGTCGCGATGGCAAGACCTTGTGTACCAGACCCTTCGAACCCAACTTTACCCAGAAGAATTACTTGAGATCGTACTTGTCCCTGTACGAAGCTACCGGACAACTAGGAACCAACACCAGTCACGGCATTTCGTACGAAGATCATGAAGGAGGTTACACTTGTGGGCCTTTGATTTTGCTCCAGACCAAGGCAGCAACGAGGGACATTTCCACCCTATAAAATCGGGTCAACTGCGTGTGGAACTTTAGTTTGCAGAAGCTCTCACTGAGGCAGTAAACGTCATCTTGTATGCCGAATTGGATAATACCATAGAGATCAACAGTTTGAGAGAAGTCATTCTAGACTATTAGAAACTATGGAAGACTCTTATCCCTCTTTGAATGGTGGAGAATCTTTGGAAATGGAATGGGAGGACACCGTGAAAGCAGAACCCCAAGGCAAAGACGAAGAAGATGAGGTAGTGGTCACGTCCAGATGGCCAGAACAAGAACAACACTTAGTGTCCTGTTTTGCTAAACACCTGGCGGATAAAATTACGGAATTGACCAAAAAATATTGTTATGGATGTCAAAACGATCATCCCAGTCAAATTCAACACGATAAATGTCTGATGATGAGCCAAGAAGAAAAATTGCACGAGTATCTGGACGAAGCTTGGAGTCTCATCTCGGAAGAAGCAATGTTGCATGAGTGGTATAAAGGCTTGCGTAATCTTTCCTGCCCTCCATTGACTAATCTAGAGATCTAACGCATCGAAGCACTCTTAGCCCAGAGTGAGGAGACGAAACGAAGAAAAGGTTACTTGACAGAGATTTTCAAGCAAAAAGTCAGAATTGAATTGATGACTTATCAATACCTGTGAAAAAAAAAAAAAAAAAAAAAAAAAAAAAAAAAAAAAAAAATGGATACCTGGGAACTTTATTGCCTTTTGAATAACAGTTCGTATACTGCTTCTTGGAATCCTGTCGTGTGTGCTAAAGATAAACTACCTCATCGCAAACCTCAAGACCATCAAGCTTATGTCATCAATACGGACGACAGTCACCTCCCAGGAACCCACTGGGTAGCCGTTTACTTCCCTCAAGAGGATTGTGTGGAGTATTTTGATTCGTATGGATTACCCCCTTTGGAAGACGATATCATTGACTTTATGAGAAGAAATGCCCAGACGACACGATTCAATAATGTGAAATTACAAGGCACAGATTCCATGGTGTGTGGACAATATTGTGTGTATTTTCTTCATCAACGCAGTCTTGGATATCTGTTAGAACATTTAGTGACTTATTTTGATCGTAACTCTTCTAGAAACGATGAGAAAGTAGATCGCTGGTTTTGTGACCATTATGGTCATCTTTTGTCTTTAGCTAGAAAACGTAGTGTACATCAATGGCCTCATGACTTCCATCAGTGGAAATCTCATATGATTTCACAATGTTGTCAACCTTGTCAAAAATAATTTGTTTGATGTTATTGTTCATTGTTAGTTGTTTGCTGAATGAAAAATGTTGTGTTTTGAAAAAATGTGTCTGTCGTTTGTTTTCAAAAAAATTTATCATTACAAATGCTCTTTGACTTCTCTCTATCCTTCAACATGACATTCGCTATCATAGCGTTCCGACACTAAAACCGAGTAGGGGTTTTATGCATTCGCGTTCGTTTGCGTAGATGGTATATATGTGCATGTTTTATATATTCTCATTCGTTTGTGTGGATAGTAGAGTGTGTATTTTTTGCGTTCGCGTTCGTTTGTTTGGATAGTATATGTGGGTGTTTTATGCATTCGCGTCCGTTTGTGTGGATAGTAGAGTGTTGTGTATGTTTTGTGCATTCTCGTTCGTTTGTGTGCATAGTATATATGTGTGTGTTTTATGCATTCTCATTCGTTTGTGTGGATAGTATATATGTATATGTTTTATGCGTTCTCGTTCGTTTGTGTGGATAGTATATATGTATGTGTTTTTTGCATTCTCATTCGTTTGTGTGATAGTAGATATGGGTGTGTTTTATGCGTTCTCGTTCGTTTGTTTGGATAGGATATGTTTGTGTGTTTTATGCGTTCTCATTCATTTGTGTGGATAGTAGATATTGTTTTTTTTCTTTCTCTCTTTCTTTTGTGTGTGTATTGGTCTTTGTCCCTATAAAACTCCCTTTATCCATATCAAATTCATTTCACCTACCTACTTACCTACCTACCTACAGTATCGCGTATTCAGGTCGGCCAGTTCAGTGACGTCACTAAAGCTAGAAATTCGGAGGCTATAAATATAGACTTGGGTTTTCCACAGGTTGTAGCTATAAATAAATACTAGGTCTAAATGAAAAATGTGATTCGCGTTCGTGTTCGGCTGTTGCCATTATTCCCCTAGTGTTGACTAAAGTGACGCCATTGAAGCTGGAAAGTTTGAGACTATAAATATAGACTTGGGTTTTCCACAGGTTGTAGCTATAAATAGATACTAGGTTCAAATGAAAAATGTGATTCGCGTTCGTGTTCGGCTGTTGCCATTATTCCCCTAGTGTGATTATACTATCCACAGACACGAACGCGAATTATTCGAACTTTATATAGAAATGACACAGGTGGCATGACGTCACGGTTGTGTGTGTGTGTGTGTGTGTGTGTGTGTGTGTTTCTTCTCTTCCTTCGTTTGTGTGGATAGTATATATGGTATGTTTTATGCATTCACGTTCGTTTGTGTGGCTAGTAGATATGTGTGTGTTTTACGCGTTCTCGTCCGTTTGTGTGGATAGTAGATATGTGTATGTTTTTTATTCTCTTCCTTCGTTTGTGTGAATAGTATAGATGGCAAGTTTTATGCATTCGCGTTCGTTTGTGTGAATAGTAGATAATATGTGAAGTGACTGTAATGGATGTTTTCGTTCACGTCCGTGCTTGAAGTATATAAAAGCATAGTGTTCGTCATTCGCGCCATTCAATGCTGAATATAAAAAATGGCTAGCAACATGGACAGAATGATAAGATTGCAAGAGGTGGTAGACACACTAGTCATGGTGGAGGAGATGATACTTAGAATGCAGCTTGGGGCTTATAGCCCGCACTGATTTGCTATGGAAATCAACAATTTAAAGTGAGAAAAGGAGATATTAAATGAGATGATTAGAATTGAAAAGGACGAAAAGGAAGATTTAGAAGACAAAAGGAGGATGAGGGAGTGGAACGAAAAAATAGAAAAGGAAGAAGAAAATGAAAAAGGAAGAAACAGAAAAAGGAGGAGGAGAAGGAAAAAAAGGAGGAGGAAAAGAATGAGAAGAAGAACAAAAGTGTAGGACAGAAAATAAGAAGTTGGTGGAGGAATAGAAGAACTTAGAAGAAGACAAAGAAGAAAACCAAAGGCCCTTTTCAGGGCCACTTCCTATGCCTTGAAAAAATTTATTCTTTCTTGCCTAAAAAGAATTTATTCGATTGTATAATTTATCTTTTAACTCAAAAAACATTATTCTCTTATCTAAAATTTTTTTAGTCAGTTGTATAATTTGGGTATAATATTATAATATCCACAAACACGGACGCGAATGATTCAAACTTTATATAGAAATGACACAGGTGGCATGACGTCACGGTACTTGCTACATTGTTGCAAATGTCCAGTACCGTGACGTCACCCTACCTGTTCCATTCCTCCTGTCGCTATACAAAATTCCCATTGTCCCTATACTACCCCAGGGTGATATTTTGAGGCCATAAATCTTGAGGCTATACTACCCCGGGGGTGGGGGGAGGTCTGTAATGTATTTTCCCATTGAGGCTATACTACCCTACTACACTGCTACTGTTGCATAAGATTGGTTAGCGAAAATATCACCATCCACACCACCCCTACAAAAACCAACAAGTTTCCGAATGAAACACTAGACAACCTAATTGAGAAACTAGGTAAGATAGAATAAAGTCCCATTTCACTAAGTGTCAAAGAGAATGAAGTAAAACAATACTTATAAGGTACTGGGGAAGATTTTTTCGGGAGTTGAAAGTCGGACGATAAACAAAGAGCAGGTTTTAGTCGGTTCCTATTCAGTAGTAAATATTCTCACTTCGGTAGGTCCAGGCTGTATCATCTTCAAGTTTATATCAAAGCCAAAGGAAACAAAACGCGAAAGAAAATATAACGTAGCTGGCAAACAAAGTCATGAGGATAAATGAAAGGAAGTAAAGAAAAACTCATTACTACATTAAAAAAAATGCTTTCATTCAGTAGGGAGCGAAGCGTTTCGTTTCGTTTTTTTTTAGTGTCCTTTTGTTTTTGTAGCTTTTATCGATGCACTCACATATTTTAGTATCCTGAAAAAGTGTCTGATATAGTGTAATTCATTTTCAATGTTACCTTTATATGAAGTTGGTTCTTTCATAGTCTTGATTTCTTAGGATGTGACAATGATCTCTGCTGAAACAATATCATTTTGGTAGTGAAAAGAGCAACACAAACTATTATTTAATGTCATTTATCCAGCAAATAAGCTACACCTCTTTCAAGCCATATTTCGTGGAATGCTTAAATTAGTGCGTTAATAAATATCTGTAAGTACAGAGTGGTATGGGTAGAGGCTTGTCAACTCGGTCGCTTCTACGGCCTGTCTGACTTTTCATATCAGTGTGTATACATATATAATGCATAATATATTCCAAAGTCTCGAAGGTAGTTTTGTTTTATATAAAAGTAGTAATTGGTCTAGAAATGATTTTGAGTAGGGATACGTAATTTTTAATTTAATTTTTAATGCTCTCCTATTTCAGTTTTCACTAATGGTTATAAATAGAAAATTTCCATCTTGTAATGTGTAAAAGTGACCCATTGTTTCAGTATATGCACCATTGCTATCGACTAAGGGTACCTGACAATCTAGAAATTTAACTTCTGCAATTAAAGGCCGATAAAAATAGAAAGTACAAAGTGTTAATGTGGTCAGGAGTTTTTCTCTTTCATATCATCAATGTGAGCAAGTACAGAAAAATCAAACTTTCTATTCTATTTCCCTTGTAAACTATGCAATATATTTTTCTTTAAACAATACCATCATATAAATAATTCCCCATCGGTTCTGATTCCTCAGAATATATAACAAATAGACATTATAACTTGCAACAAAATGTTTTGATATTTTTTAATTGTCACCTTTTTAATTTCTAATTAGATCTGTTATTTAGAGTTGGTGATTCATAACGTTGAAGTGTCTTTCATTGTGTTGCCAGCAAAAGAAAATAAAATTCATTGACCAAAACACTCTTATTCCAACAAAACAGTAAGGGTTCCCGTACTGATATGCTGTGGCGTGATAATTTTCTTTGCATTTCAAAGAAACCGACACTGATGGACTTATATATCTCCCTATATACGTGTGTGTGTGTATACATACAATCTGCTTAGTCTTCTTTGTGAGACAAAAATTAAGTAGCAAGGCTAATTAGTCCATCAGGCTGAAACAAGGATATTTGCTTTACAAAGGCTCAGTTAGGCAAAAGCCAGTTTTCGCTAGCCAAGGTTCCGATATGTTAACCTATCTACACACCGGCGGATCGATCAGATATTTCAATGCTTTGTCCTAGCAACGTCTATTAGATTTCAAGAGTTACCTCGCTTAGTATGTACTGCCAACTAACCAATAGCGTGTGACAGCGGTGTATTGTACATCAGCCAAAAATGGTGGATGCGATTGATTTCAAAAGAATACTTCGCAAGTTTAACATTGAAAGCATGACTACGTCCCAGAGAGAAGCCATTACAAATGCGTTTGAGGGAAAGCATTTATTTGTGCAAACACGGATCGGTAGAGTAAGATTGCTTATTTACGAGTCCATTCCAGTTGTGTTCTCCCCTTGTCTCAATTATGTAGGAAGATTGTTCAAGCTTGATCTTAATTTTGATTGAATGTGGTGTCTTGCTGCCGCATCCAATGACATTCACAGACCCGAAGCACTGAAATATCTGATTGATTCGCCAAGCTGAAGATAGGTTAACATATCGGAACTTTCACTGGCAAAGATGGGCAAAAACGGTCACAATCGGATATCTCTGGACACCGATATCAGCAGCTTTATGCTAGAAGAACTAAGTTCCATGTAAGAAAAATTCGATAGAGAAACATCATCGCTCATTTTTAAATAAGGACCTGTGTTCCTTCCAGCAGATTGTGGATTGCATTACAAAAGTAGTTGATTGAGCATTGCTTAGTAAATTCTAATATCTTCTAATTCAAAACTAATTTAATATATTAAAAGCGTTCTTTCGGCTAAGATTATCATACGAACAAAAACTGTCCGTGTCGAGGTACATTTATCACATGCACATATAAATTGTTTTAAGAAATAATATTTCAAAATCAAATTTTATTTATTAAGCGTTAAATGATTTTGCAATGTATTTACTTGTCTATGGTCCAAAAATATTTGTATTATATCTTAACTCTTATTCTCCCCATAAGCAACTGCACAAAATATGAAAATGTTTTGTGCAGTAGTATTATATGAAATTAAACAAAATTAAAGATCATTTTCTGTTCCATATAAGAAAAGGTGAACAAAGAAGGCAAGGTACGTTTATCACATGCACAAATAAATTCCAGTTTGATTATCCTAAACATGTATTGTTATGTATATTTAATTTGCTTCGTTTGTTAGTTTTATTTTATTTTATTTTATTACATGATATTGTAATGTAACATTGTATGTTGGACTTGACCTTCTCCATAACTGAGTTCATTTCTGCTTGACTCAAATTGACCTTTTTATTTTATTCACTGTAAACAACTAATACATACCTAAATTATTCTCTCTGTGTATGGGCTTAATATCAGGATCAGTATTAATTGAAGAAATAAATATGTTTATTTGGATATAAGTTTTGGAATTTCCTGAGTGTAATCCAGATTATGGTTTTCATTTTGTAAACATCAGGATCATTCTAGAAGGTTATTTTCCATTAGGTAATGGGATTTTGTTTGGAAAATGCTAATTGTGAACTGAGGTCAAGTAGAGAACTATATAATCTTGTGATTGTGAGGACTTGGTCATTCGTGCTTTAACATCTAGCACTTTCAAGTTGTATTATGTTGTGTCCAGTTGGGATGAATTTATTTTCTTCAAATTATTGAATTCAAATGATTATTTTCTCTGGAAATACAAAAGTACTCTAATAAAATTATTGGATAAAGATATTCACTGGAATTTATACTGAATTCAAACCTGGAATTATATTACTGTGATTCAATAAAAGACTGTTGGCACATCAACACTCTATAAGCTATAACAGACACGTCATCAGCTTCAGTTTTTGGATTTCCTCAGGACTTGTACTGAGTTTTATTCAGGACTTTAAATTACTAGGACTTGTGTCTGTAATACATGTATTATTTGGGATTTAATTCGTAATACCGTAAGTTCTTTTTTCTCATTTTCACTTTGTATTGTTGGGAAATAAAAATTATTTGTTAAATTTTACAAAGCTTGTTGTCTTTTACTCTTTTCTGTTACTTATTTTAAGAGCACAGACTCGTAACAGTATATAATAACACAGACATATATTCTTACAAACGGACAGATGAATAATGAGGTTTTTATTTTAGATAAATCGGAAGTGGAATTACTTATTCATTAGAAAGTTAATCATCATTCGCAATTAAGAACAACGTTATACTCGACCTAATTAACTCTCAAAATTAAAAGTAGAAGCCAACCGGATGGTATATTTATGTCTCTTTTACATTAGCACATACGTATTTCTTTTGTGCGCTAAACGGACTGTTTATTCTTGAATCACCATGGATAGCCTCGTTTTCATTTTATTTTATTTACTTCCTGGTCTCTGTTGAACCGGCGACTTCGGACAGGCAAGGTCAAGAATAAATAAGCTGTTTTCGAGACAAGGACATTTACCACGAATAGGTATACACATCTGATAATGGTAAGCTATTTTTTATTTTACATCGAATACATTTGGCCACTTTTAAAATAAGATTCCGTTACAGCCGCTTCGAAAACAGATTGGGGACTGGGATCCTGTCTGATTTGAATACTTGTTTGAACTTGCGCAGTTTCGATAGACATAATTTTGATGTGGAATGTGAGAACGCTTGCCAGTAGCTTCCTGTGGGTTGGTTGTTCTTCCCGGGCTCTTCCATCACCAGTTAGAGTGTCCGCCATGTATAGCCTATCATGTGCTTCACAATGACATTAAATCCACTGCAACAACAACATTTGATGTAGGAAAATAAATACATATGTTGACACATTTATCTTCTCTAAACGCTGCTTGCAGGGATGGGAGACCTACATCAATGATGTATGATAGAGAATAGATTTAATTATTTAGGACAGATTACATGAAGGCGTGGGACACAATTGTTATCCAATCGCGAGTCAAGAGTGCAAGCGAAAGTTCTTTGGGCACATTTAATGTGAATCATTCTAATTGAAAAGAATGCTGTAATCAAGTTTCTAGTCTAACGATAATTATTCTGCATTAGGTAAGTGAGGCCACATTGTGAACAGACCCGACTGGTTGCGTGTGCGAAGTGAGCGATGCACACAGGCGCCGCCGCTGAATAATATGTGCCAACCCTTCTGACATCTGTGGAAATTTTCGATAATATCTTTTTGGAAAGGCGCCAAACATTCATCGCACACATAAGAAAAACACCACTCGCCGGGCCTGATTGTAAATACAGGGAAGTCAAATGCTGGCAAATAGTATCAATGACGGATGGAACTCTCATAATGCTATTCTTAATTTGGTAAATAATGTTGAAGGTTTGATTGAAAGAAAGCATCGTGTTTTGCATATCTCATAATATACCTCATTTTTATAATAATAATAATAATAATAATAATAATAATAAACAGGATATTTACACTTAAAGTCACCCATGACGATCTCGTTTTCGTGCTATCTTATTAACATCCCACTTTAACTTAATGTAATTTGTCCAATATAGCGAAGCGTATCCTCTATCCGACATCATAAATGTAGGTGTTCTAATCAAGGAAGCACCGGTCTACGACTGTAGATGTGTCAAAATACCTATTATATTTCTACATCGCATCTATCAAAACTGCTGCATAACAAACAATTACCGAATTACAAGCTTCGTGCGAGACACACTACTTAGAGAACCGAAAATCAAGAGCGCGATTAGACATGCTCTTGGAACCTCTTAGATTAGTCATTCAGATTGTAAAGAATATTGTAAATCGGTTATTATTATTCATAAGTGATTCTAAACAGAAAGTCACATTGTAAATACTAATTAAGTCGAGCGCTAGTAAGTGGAATCAACTACACCGAGGTACTAAAAAATGTGTTGATTTTCTGGACGACACACAGCAACGTCATAATGCAGTTCTAAAATAGGCAAGATAATGTTGTTGAAGGTTGGATTGATAAAAAAGTATTATCGTTATTTACCGGACCAGGGTGATTTTGTTTTTCCTTGTGTCAGATACATTTGTATACATACATACATACATACATACATACATACATACATTAACGTGCGATGTGAGAGAACATCTTGGGGATATAAGATACAGTTTTAAATTTGTCGGCGTTTCGGAAAAAGAAATCTTTCTTGAATATTTCACAAGTATATCACCAATATTAACTGAGACGCGGTATTTTGAATGAACAAGAAAACAACGTTATGCTGTCGGAAATTCCATTGAATGATGTCAGTTTTATACGTCAAGATTATATCATCCCAATGGCACTTTCTCGCGTTGCGGCTTATTTACAGGTAAGCGTGTGTCTGCATGTCCTAAAGTCATTGATGAAAAGATGGGATTTTTTTTCATTTTAGCAAAGATGAAGTCAGAAATGCCGTTGAGCCCGCGTCTTAATTTCAATGATTTTTTTTTTCTTCTAATTTAACAAATTGTTCCCACTCTCTGCTACGGAGAAAGATTTACTATCCTAATCCAGATAACAGAGATTATAATAAGGCTGTAATATTACAAACCAAATACGTCAAGCCAAGCATAGTCAAGAGTTAAGAATAACTGAGTTCGAACAAATTTCTAGCAGTTTACCATCAACAGTGAATATATTGATAGTTCTAAACAACGTTTTCATTCTACCCTATAGGAAGTTTCTATTTTTCACTCCTAATGAATATAAGATACGGGATCATCAACAATTAAACTTTAAATTCTCCAATCCTGACACGAGAACGTTTATGGACGACTAATAATGCTTATAAGAAACATACATGGCCACGAGTCCCTGAACTATATTGTACATTGGGACTTTCAAAACATTGATATAAAGAATCAGTATGCAGGACCACTAAAACATTTCTAAATCAAAATTTATAATCATGTATCCCTATTTGAGAACATTTTTGGACTTCAAATATTTTGCTTGACAAGCAAAACTACTCCTGAATTTCCAGATCATAATATAATTTAGAAGCTGTCTAGATGCCGATATGAAGCGCCTGATAGGCCGTAGAATGGCCCTGGTTGACGAGCCTTTTCCCACCTACTCTCTCCCCATATAGGCTGTGGAATGGGTCTAGTAGACGAACCTCTTCCGCAATCCCCACCCCCGGTATTTTTGAGCACACTAATTTTGGTATTCATTAATTACAACTTTGGCGAGGTGTATCTATTTTACTTGATGAATGCCTTTAAATTGATAGATTGGGCTGGCTGTATTGCTCTTCTGCAGTATTATAGATAGAATTGCTGATGTTTCCGCAGGCAACATGGTAACATGGGCATAATGGCGGTTGTAAAAGAATTAAATTCATGCCTAGGTTAAATGTAACATAAGTTATAGATCCTTTCAGAACATTACAAGAACTAAGTATTGCATCAAATGATACAACAACAAGAAAGCACTATAAAAACATGAAACCCATTGCTCTCCACTAATAAAAACATTTCCGGAAGGATAGGATATATTGTTTGCACCCTTTTATGTATCCCTTATGGTTCTGCTTCGTAATCACTTTATATTGTATTTCATTCTTTGGCTTTAACTTGAAAATAATATATCCCAGAGTTATCAAGGTGAGTAGTGTCATAAGGCCAGTTTTGCAGCATTTTACCTTTTGGGCCCCGATACACGTCACAACCTCTATCCCCCATGACTTGGCAAGCATGCGACATACTATGCGCAACCTACAGCTGATTAGCATTAATAATCCACTAACGTGAACAGTCATGAGGGATAGAGGCTTACGAAGTATATCAGAGCCCAAAGAGCAAAAAATGGGGCATAACCCGTCAGATTAACACTAATCATACTATGTACAACCATTGTTGATTAGCACGCTCTTGAGACAGTGTATGTTATCTGCACACATCAGTCAGGTTGCTATGCAGCCAATCCTGGATTGATGGATACTTGCCCAGGTTATATATAGAGCTTGCTGTGCGATTACAACTGATGCAGATTCCGCCAGCACTATTTCGAACTCGGCCATGCTAATTATTTTATTCTCGATAGCCACCGAATAGAGTTTACTAATTGTGTTGAGACTGCTTTGTGCCGTTTCAAGCAGCTCTGAATGGATAAATATTCGTGAATGTAATCGCTTCGAAATTAATTTGCTAGCACAAACATAGACAACGGTTACATTCGATATAATCCCGACAATAATACCAATTGGTACACCTAAGATGATTCATGTGGGTGCGATTCCAACCACACCAAAACCAACAGTCGCTGCTGCGGCAAGACCACAAAGAGCATCTACCACCAAACACGCGCGTTTGTTTTTTACTATCAACGCGGTCCCCTTGGTGATTTCATATCGCAGCTGTTTCCCTGCTTCGATTTTTTTTTCACGTCAGTAATATTGAGGGTCCATCATACTTCTTCTATTAATAATACAATCGAGTAGTACAATTGCACGACTAGCAGACCCAGTCCGTACTCATCGCGTCCAGGTGCAATACGCACACGCAGTTCTAGCCAGTTGCCTTTTTTTCCAGTACAAATGTCAAACATTTATAGAAAACCTCTTCTTGGGAAAA
Source organism: Megalonaias nervosa (assembly GCA_016617855.1). Lineage (NCBI taxonomy): Eukaryota > Metazoa > Mollusca > Bivalvia > Unionida > Unionidae > Megalonaias > Megalonaias nervosa. The sequence goes on along the minus strand of JAECUM010022434.1, from coordinate 11,805 downwards.
AATTAAATCTCCTGAGATTGTGCGTTTTGGGGATTTAGCGCCCCTTTCATTTTAAAACACACCGATTACCCTTGAACTTTTGCGTCTAACGATCGTCTTTGTCCAATAACTGTTACCCAAACAAGTGAGTCATTTTGAATATCAATCAGTCAGGTTTTTCTTTCGCTGCTGGCCAGATCAATGTTGGTTTAACATAATTAACGATGAACATAGCCTCAGCGGATGCATCAGTGAATAACACTTCGCCATTCTAGAAACAATCACGGAGTGTTTTCTCACCTGATGCTGCAGTCAACGACGGGGTATTTTCACGTGCTGATCTGATGTTTCCAAGCTGGCCTCAAGTTGGTAGTGGTACATCAGGGTGGTTCCAATTTCTATATGGCGCTTAACATCATTATATTTGAGCGTATACGAGGGTGTGTTACATCACTCCGACGCAGATATTCGTGAACAAGTTGGAACAAATCATCATCAGTTTTAGCATCTGCTGTCAATTGGTCTGACACACCGTGGGTAAATTCCGCAACTTAATCACCGCGGTCAGAATGTACCATATATATATATATATATATATATATATATATATATATATATATATATATATATATATATATATATGTGTGTGTGTGTGTGTGTGTGTGTGTGTGTGTGTGTGTGTGTGTGATCTTAAACAAAATCACCAAAGACTGTTAAGAAGCCGGCCGCTTAAACTTGAAATGCTTCAAACTGAATTTCATCTTTGCCTAACAATTATACTGCTGTTGCAAATACGAAAGATTTAGTACCATTTGTAGGTTCGTTATTCGTTCACCAGGCTTATTATTTGTCAATGTTGTTACTTGAGACCATCCATTATAAAAATTAGATATAATAAATAAATACGATTCAGACTCGCGTCAAAATACAAACGATGCTGATGTGTCACCACTTATACAACCCAATGAGTGCCAAGGCTTGTTATCAGATCCAGGTCGACAATACCAGTTTCACATGTGTGCGGCACCATCGATGCAAGTTCATTTCGAATAAAGACACCACGAAAACGTTTGATTGATTTAGCCATCGTGAGTTAATCAAGATTGGACAATGGAAGCGTAATCTTTTGCGACCGGGTAATCGAAGACCTCTGCCCGATGGTATTCGACGACTTGTTCCTGTTAAGTGAAGGCCTCTTCCTTTTTTATGCGTCCACCAACTGACTTTTTCAGCACCATTCCTGATGCAATTCCGACAGCCCCTAACGCTGAAGCTTTTGCAACCATTGGAGCCGCTGCTGCCAACAATGCTGGCATCGCTGCAAAGAATGGAAATATTCCACAGGTCTTGTGCATTTGTGTCATCTCTGACTTCGATAATTTTAATGTCACTGAGGTGTTATTGTGTTTGGCCGCATTGAGCTGAGCGAGTTGTGTTGGAGCCAACGCACACAGGGACATTTCCAGTTAGTTTTGCTGGAGAAAGTTTCAGTGTGACCCTACGATTGCTTTTAATTGTTTTGTTTTTCGCAAGATGAATTTCACTAATGCCGACCATCACTTCGTAATAGGACATTATTTAAATACTTATCATGTTCAGTTATGTATATTAAGTATTTTCCAAAGTCACATCGATGACCTTCATTCGACCACCAGTATCATAGCATAACATCTGTAAATAACACCTGCCACACCTACACGTGCATCAAAATATATATCAACAACGAATATTCTTAACAACTACAGGTATTCCAATGAAAAGTAATAAATCGGATACAGTATCGTCATGTCATGCGGGGGAGTTTGCAAAAAAGCGTCAATGTTTTGATGCTGCTCCATATACGACGACAGATTGTTATATGCACGTGCGGTATGATTGGTTTCAAAGTTAAGCCGAATTTCTTTAGATGGTTTTCGATGACCGTTTAACGGCAAAGAAACCTCAGTCACTTCTACGTTGTCAAATATCATCATATCTCCGTACTTGGTCATTGTCTCGATTTACATTCTAAAACGCCATCACAAACACGTGCTTTGGTGCAGTAAGACCATGTTGAGTCCTTGTTTGCCATGTAAAACTGTCCTACCATAGCAGTTAGTGGTTACGCGTCTGTAGTATGTGTGAGAAACGACAGCGTTGAAACTGTTCAAGGTTGCATGAACAGCAAGCATGATTCTGTAGAACGTGAAGGGAATAACACAAGCATCCACAATGTTAATGTTTCTAATAAAACTCTTCCATCAACAGCAGCTGTAGCTGCCAGATTGCGTCGTTGGAGTTGTTCTTACAGGTTACCGTAACTGTGTGTTTACTTTTGCTGAAACGATACACATATCGATACAAGAGACGGAGAATCGATACAAAACGATACTTACCGTTTGCATGTTATTTTAGTCTTCAGCAGTCATGAATAATTATTATTAGTTGCCTTGTTATTCTGTAAAATTATAATCCATCTGAAACAGCATTTGCAGTCACAGGCACTCACGTTTATTAGTAAAAACGAAAAAGATTATTTGAGAATACCCACTCGCCGTCTGCAAGTTAACACAACGTGACAAGGTTCGTAATCTGCCCCCACCCCCATTTCATGCTAATTATCTTAACCCAGAAGCATGCTCAGCATATACTATACATTCCAAACGTGTTCCACATGTTTAATGAAGTACTTTACTCATCATTTAATAACCACTTTCACGCGAAGTTTCTACTTTGAATTATATCTTGAGTCCTTTGGTCAATTTGAAAGCTACGCTACCGGTGTGTTGCACGTTCAAATATGTTACACTGAATTCTCATTTGTGGTTATTGCTTGTTCCGCTCCAGGTTAAAAAAAAAATAGCCACCAATCAGAAATCACTGTAGCTTGTTCTCTGCGTGACAAACAGGAAGTATTGGCAGAGCAACAGAGACTTCGCTGGAAAGTCATTAGATATGTCAAGTATTTAAGCGGAGATGCTGTTAGGGTTAGACCAACAAGTAGGTCTCCGCTTTTTTATTTCTGACAGTCAGAAAAAAAAGCGGAGACCTACTTGTTGGTCTACTGTTAGGGTGTGCCATTGCGCGAATCGTGCAAAATTTTTACGAATTCGCGCTCTTGGAGAACAGTGAAAAGCGAGAACTCCCGTAAATTCGTTGAAAGTCCCACATAAGAAAATGTGCTCGGCGAAGTATACAATTTTTATTTAACCGTTCTTGTCGAGACATATGTTTTTCGGGTAGCAACTGTTCCACATCTGGGTTCTTCAAGCACGACATGAATGGTTGTGAAACTAAATTTGATTAGAACAACGTGCCCATGAATAAAAATTATGGAGTAGTTGGAACTGTTCATGAAGAAAGTTTTACAAATGCGTGTTTAAAATACGGGCTACCTAGAAAATCCCCAAATGTCTGATTCCCGGCGTGGTTCATTATGATTTCGTTCGGCAAATACTTGCTGATGATAGTGATTATAGCAATAAGTTTTAAAGTTAAGAAGTATATCAGATTTATTGGAGCTGGGAAAGTGTTAATGGAGACACAAGTGAGTGATTTTGAGCCCGAAATGGTATTAAATACGAGTCAGATGTACATGCTGGATGAACAAAATATAGACGGCATGACCCTTTCAGTGGTATTTCGAGATTAAATTTACAAAGTGCAGAATACTGAGCCTAATTAAAATACAGACAATTTAAAAGTATAATGCAATTTTCATTTTTTTTAATTAATAAAATTCGCCCTGCGGATCATATGCTACAAAACCATATACATGTATCTATATCAGGGTTAAGATAAATTGAATAAAATAAGGGTTAAAAATGCTATTAAGAAGTACAGATATTTATTTTAATACCTCTGTCTGCACAAGCATTGATGGATTAAATAACCTTATACAGCATTATGGAACAGATAAGAAATGTGGCATAGTAGTCAGTAAACTACTGATTTAACAAAGGAAGTTTGTGTTAGTGAAAAATCCTATTTTGGTGCAGATGTATCCGAAAGATAATGTTCTCTGGAAAATTGTACATAACAGTCACAAAGATCAGTTTCCCAACATATTCAAGCTGACAAAGCTAGCTATGTATATACCCCTTCAGAAAGAAGCACAGAACAATATTGAAACAAAGAAAAGAAGCTGAGTATGCTCAGAATTAATTAACAGATTAGTACTTATACGACTAGAGGTGACATCTGTCAAAGATGTTGATTTCACTAGAGTTATAAGAAAGTGGAACACGAAGAAAGAGCGACAGATATTGAAGTTTAGATAAATATTGACCTTTGACCATTTTCCGCCCCTCCTTTTTTCTTTGATAAAGGGGGAGGTTTCCTGTTAGATAAAATCCTGTCATCATCTCTCCTTAAATTGTACATGGGAAACAAATATGGAGTCTCTCTCTCTTATGCAGAGATATTTAACCAGTTAATGAAGGTACTGATGGAATAATTGAAATTAGCATAGAATAAGCGATCGGGCAGATTTCAAACTGCTCAAGTTTATCACCTTGTGTAAGTTAAACGAAAACTGTAGAATAGAACCAGGTGTAGTCACTAGTTTTCCTTCTTCACTAACAAATACTAGTACCTTTGGCTGCAGTAGTCTTTTGCATCTGCAGGAAACAAAATGTTGTCTTGTTGGTATTCAACCTTATTCCCATGCCAGATTTGTTCTAGATGAGATTTTCATTGCACGAAGAAATTGCATTATTTCTTCTGTTTTGAAGATAACATCGTAATGTCTTCAAAGTGTAACTGAGACACGAAATTGGTAATAATATGTTTTCAAATCATTCATGTTGTACAAAACAAAGGGAGTTAAATGGAGTCACGATTAAATGGCCTAAAACATTGGATAAAACTCACTGCAACCAACTGGTGGTCTGTTTGAAAGTATTGTCAATATCTTCTCATCAATGAGAATTGCGTATAAATATATAATAACTATATGTCTATCTGTAGTCTGCATACTGGAAATACAACCAATAATGTCAACATACATGATAGGGCACCACCTACCTTCCAAAGATGGAAAGACCATCAAGTTCATATGTGTATCGATATGTATCGTATCGCAGGCTGCGTATCGTGAATCGTATCGATACGTGGCACAGGTTTATCATTTCGCCTCTAGCGTTTAGCTCCAAAAATAACATTGCGAACGTCTCTAAAAAACCAGATATGTGACTGAGAGGAATTGCATACAAAAACCGTCATGAGCCTCCACGAAGCTGTACTTTGCGCTGAGTAAATCCACCATTAAAAGTTCCGGTAGGGCCAAGGACTACAGTTTAGCACTGCATGCAAAGTTTCTTTGTCGCCTAATTGTATACTGTCGAGAACCCGCATTATCAGATATATTTTGATAAGCATCATAGTTGGATGATATCGCGTAAAGATCGCAAGTCCAATAATCGTCGTGGCAACACCAGCGTTGTCAAAAATTGATTCGATTTCCTTTCCATAGATGAAATAACATACACTGTTGAACAGTGTCATGACTCCGTTGTTAACAAGTTCAATTGTGGTATTGGCAAGATAATCGATGACATTAGCCTGTACAAGTTTTCCCTCAATTTCCAAGAATGCCTCACATGGAAAGAAGAACATAGACGTGTCCTGAACTTGCCATTCTACTTTTAATTAATTAGGGTCTCTGGCCGGGTATGAGTAATACTGAAAATCACGTTTGCTTCGATCCACTAACAGAGGATCAGATATATCTTTGAATTGAGCCATGGTGAAAATTTAGTTCGCACTAGTACATTATTGATCTTCTCTAATACTTTTGCTTGATTACTTTGGTGGCTTTACCACTCACATCCTCAACCGTAATCCACTCCCATTGCCAGATTTGCTATCACCGAATCTGACTGTCGTTGTTGAGCGGCTTCATTATTGATTTTACTAACCTCAGCCGGCATTGTTTCCGTTGATGGTAGTGTAACTTGAACCTTTGGTGCTCGAGTCACTAATCGCCGTAGTCTATATCGAATCGATTGAGCCTCATTCGATCCGAGTTGTTTCACTCGATCCAGATCAGCACTATTCGTGCTATCAACGACTCGCATTGCAACTTGATTAGCGATTAGTGCGGCGCGCAACGTCAAAGCCCTGAGCAATTTTGGTACATCTGTGACAAATCCATGAATGATGTCAACGAGGCTAGTTCCATATTTCGCGTAAACGGGTTTTCTCGCGTTAACATGTCCACGTACGACTGTCATTATTATATTAAATGTCATGTCGATCTCTAACATACAGTTGTAGCTTCAATGTTGCACTACGAAGATCAACAACGTGACCGTCTTGATCCACAAGGGTAAAACGAATATGTATCAGCCGATTATTATGACATGGAAGATGCACGTGTGCTGCAGGTGTAATCGATATCAAATCACCTGGCTGGACAGTTGGTGAAAACCCAAACAATATATAACCGTGAACAGCTACGCCTGTCGTTTCAGACCTGGTTTCATAACTACCACTGACAGCATCACAAGTTAAATTGACCTACATTGTAGAGGTAATTTTAGTGTCATGCGCGACATGATATGTAAAAATCGTTATCATCTGAAATGTCGTCAGGCTAACCTAAAACTGATCTTATTGAAGACCGTGCAATGTCAACCGCCTATGGTGCAGATTCTATTGCAATAACAGAACTGAGTATGGACATATAAACTGTTTTAGAGTCTTTGCCGGTCACTAGTGTCATTGTTCGTCGAATTTCTTCATTAATCGATTATATGTCATACGCGACGGCAGAAAGTTCAATAATATTCCAAGTGGTGCCAGTGTCTGCTGAAAACACAAATGAGTTAAGCGCGGGCAGACCATCAAACGGTTGTGATCGGATATTAGGCCAACTATAATAAACTCTCAGCGAAGCAAGTACGATCTCATGTGTGCGTGATTCACCAGCTGTAACAGGTGCAGAAAAAGTCACACTGAATTCTGCTTTCGTTGATGAGATTGTAATCATCAAGGTAACCCTCTGAGTTATATTTACAACAACCTGTTGTATCGTAGCATAGATTGCACGTAAAACAGGACGTGTCTCAATCGTTTCCGAACTCATCATCGGTGTACGAACTTCGTTCGTCGTAGACATCATGGATATCTTCAACAAGTTCATGCATCAGTACGCGATATGTATGTCTGTCCATGATGTAGTTGGTGGCCTGTCGCTGACAAATCCATGCGGCCTCGTTAATGACTTCGGTTGCGTTATTTTCCGCACGCACTGATCCCACAAATATTTCCAATCGATCAGCAAGGTCGTTAGGGTCACAAAGCCCAACAAAGCCTTCTCCTTTTTTGGTTGTGTTTCCTTTGCAATTTTTGTAGCTTACTCTTCGCTTAATGGTTCTATTCATATTTGTTACTCCGGTTTGGGTACGGCAGGTCTTTGTTTCGGTTGTGATACACGTTTTCGTTGTGCAGATGTTTGGGTACGCTTTTCTGCGAGTTGCTGTTGTTCTTGTTCACGTTTATTTTTCTTCTTGTTCGGGTATTTCAGCGATTGTTTGACGTAGTTGCGGCCTAGAACGTTGTTGCTGTCTTGGCAATTCTTGTTGTAATTGCATCACTGGCTGAGGTATGAACCTTGTCATACAGTCTCTCTATAAAGCTTCACCTTCTTCAGCTACTCCGCTCGTAAATGCATTAAGCGTTTGTACAAATTGATCCCACCGTTCACCGGTACATTGTTTCTTTCCAGTAAACTCCCTGAATACCATTTTAGGCCATTCAACGTTCATGTGTTTATCATGTGTATTTGATAACGGTTTTATCATGTACTCTTCCCAGTTGTCGGGTCTGAGAAGAGGGACATCCATAAGATTTGTGAAGATCGCCTGGTGAGCTGTTTCGTTAAACTATTGAGGTGGTGTTTGCATCTGCGACTGCCATCCGGCTGGTACGCGTGGTATGCTGGTAACTACCTCTAAAGTCTTCATAAAAAACATGGGTGCCTTTTGCAAGTACACAAACGGCTTCTCCGATTTCACCAACCTCTTCTTTGACTTCCCCAATCGCCTGTGGCAAGAGTCAAATAGTCGCTGCAGTTTCTCTTGTTGCATTTTGATAGCCTTGGTGCGCTTAGCTATCTTACGAAGTGGACCTGGTTCTTCACTTGTTACCGTTAGCGCGGCCACTTCTTCTGTTGTTGTTCTTTGATCCTTTTTAATATCCTCTTCACGTTCGGCAACTTCCTTTTGCTGGTTTAATCAGCGGTGAAAATGTTGTTCAAAACTCACTATGAGATCTTTTCGTGCAGTCTGTCGTGACTCTGACGTATCTTCGACTTTTTGCGGCCTTCTATAAATTCTGAATCAACTTATGCTGTTCACAAGCGGCTTTACATCGTCGCTTTCCATACCCTTTGATAACATCACTGACCGACATTTTATATGATTGTTTTTTATTGTTAACTTGACGTGTCCTGACCCGCAAGGTATTTTCCCTGCAAGTTCCAGTCAAATCAATGGCGAGATACCTATACGTGTCTTTCGTGATCGACGAACACCTGTCTCGAAATTCATTCCACGTTTGGTCGGAGACACACCAAGTCCAATGATTATTTCCTAGACCATGCGCGCCAATGCCACCAAATATCGTCAACATGTTACAGTTGTCACGGATTACTTTAGGTACATGTGCATATCGCTGAGTCAAGTAGATGTCAAAAGTGTTTTTGTGTCTACCTCTTGAAAATGTTTGTGCGGGATTGACTTGGTGCTCAATCGTCACGTAGTCGTACACAGCATGAATGCTTTCGTTTGCATCCAAATCGTCAATGATAGGTGCTTCATCGATAGTGGAAAAGAATTCAATGGAAGCTTTACTTTTCATGGTGTTACCTCTCTTGTCACTTAACGCGTATTTGAAAGTCCTTTTAAACATCATTACACAGCTGATCATGAGCTAATGGCGCAATCACGTACAACCGATCTCAGTTCAGCAATCGTGAAACCATAATAAACAACAGTTGTGTTTTTCAATCTCACCATTGATGATACTGGTGTTGTACGGTTCAGGATTGCGCGTGCTCCGATGTGAATCCACTTATTGTCATTTTAAACTCATCCTTGTTATGACTAAGCGGCATAACCAAATTTGCATTAAGAACAATATCTGGTTTAACTCCAGAGTGGCCAAAGTTTTGTAGCACCGATGTGATTCCTTGAATCATATTTGTTAACAGTTAATTGATTGTCTTAACCTGGTTTGTATGTTTGGGGAATAATTGCCACGTGATTTTCTAACTCACCACTACACGTATGAAGTTTAATTCAGGTAGTTGTGATTGCTGTGGTCAGTCCTGAACATACTCAGCGGCTTCAGTAGCAACAACAAATGCAAGATGTTTTTGTTCATCGCGACAACGGTGTTTTTCATAATCAATATGGCGGCGGTTTTGTTCAAACTCGTCTGCTATCTCAAGTATGTGAGCTTTTCTTGCACCTCTTTGTATTTCCATATTATGTTCACGTGCAAATTCTTTTAGTTGTTGTACCTGTTGCTTTTTCATCAACAACCGGTGGTGGATTAGTGACCAGAGGTGGATTCTGTGCAAGTATGGGTCTCGAAAAATCTTCTATGTAGGATTTTATCATACTTCTTGGTATGTGTATTCAGTGCTGTTGTGCTGTTTGTCTTAGTTGCGGCACGGTAGGCGTGCTTATGTAAGGAAAAACCGTCTCTAATTAAGAAATCCGTCAGTAGCTTGTTTAGTTTTTGTATTTTATCAGGGTCAGAAACTGCAATTTGCTTTGATTCTAGCTATTAAATTATTTATTTCTTTATCTGTCTTTGCAAGCACATGTGTCTGTTTAATCACGGGTGTCTGCGTTTTACGCGCCTTACAATCATTAAATTTAGCTTTTAATTTCAACATCCAGACTCGGTAGTCTCCCCTTATAAAGACAAATTATGTCCGAAACTTAGATTCGAACCAGTGATCTTGTGTGTGACAGTACAGAGCTTTAGTTCTCACGGCTGTGGCTTGTGTTGAGAGTGTAACTGAAAACGACGTATTTAGCGTTAATAAATCGTTTGGAAAACATGTGATAGGCCTCTCCTTTTAAGAGCTAATATCGCAAAATAAGCCGTTACTATTTACGCCTCATGAAATGGTATGCATAGATAGCAAACCGGATATTTCCCGGCTCTTTCACTAGAAATATTCAGTTATTTTTCGATATTAGCAGAAAGTTCTTCTACCCCCGGTGTCGAATTATTCAAAATAGCTTATCTCTCTTGGAACTGAAACGCACGCAAGGTAGGCCGTTTTGATACAATCTATGTTAGTTGTAATCGCAAAGCAAGCTTTACAAATGGGATGTTTTTCACAGACGTCACATTGTGTGCGCAAATACTCATAATGAAACGCGCGCGCACCTTGCGCCGCCTTTTTGAGTCCCTAACAAACCTTTGTAAGCATTAGTCATCACGTATATTCAAGATTTAATTGTCGATAAGGATGTTTACTTCATCGAAATGATGCATAGATTATAGCTGAAATTAAGTTCTCCTGCAACACAAAAGTAAAAATAAGGCTGGAAGTTCCTTGGCTTATATCGAAAGACAGAATAGTGAAGTTGAGCCGTTATCGTAGTTATTGCTATCAAATAGAAATGCAGTTATTTGTTACAAACAGACAATATGAGATTGTTTAAAAATATTTTGTATAATATCCCTAAGATTGTCATCTTGAAAGAGTATATCCGGAGAATGATCTTCGGGATACAACATCAGTTATGGAATTAAAATGTCATAGCATGTGTATTATGCCAGAACTTTTATGTACAAATGCTTTTCGCGAAAACAAGTGTTTGTGGCAAAGGCAGCTGACAAACTAATGTTAATTAGTACGGTCAAATATTGTATTTTTGGTGGAGATGATGGACGGAGGATGACGTTGAATGAAAGCGAGAACCGTTCAAAGAGTTCAAAGAAGTTTTATCTTCAATGTATTAAAATCAACCATGTGCCTAACGGTATATGACTTTGTGTCGAATGTCAAAACCGAGTATTCTTGAAATGTTCTTGACAATTGGCTTTTTAGCTTGAATGATAACCAAATGATTGATTTCAGCCAATGAAAATTGAAAAACATTACATGTTTCTACGTGATTGTGTAGCCATTTGTTTATGCGTCTGTTTATCTATTTGTTTATGAAAGAATAATAAAGATGGTTGAAATTTCAATGTTTTACTTGAAGAAAAAAGGGAAAAGTCACGCATTCGATCTCGTGTGGTTGATGCACAACAGAAAGTTTTGTATTAGGATATCCTTTCACACAGAATGAGACATGCCTTCATAATTATGTGGGGAGAACAATATTGTTAGACACGGCTATGGAATAAAAATACCGGATATGGAAATGCACCACGTTTTGTGACGTCACGTGAAAACAACGGATATCCTGGGGAAGTATCGATTCATCCAGGATTGGTTCCCTAGCAACCTGACACGTCGGCAGATACTGTACACAGTCTTAAAGCGTGCTAATGATCCATTATTGTACATAGTATGGGTTGTGTTAATCTGTTGGGCTTTGCAATTTTTGCTCTTTGCGCTCTGATACTCGTAATGAACCTCTATCTCCCATGACTGTTTACGTTCGTGGATTATTAATGCTAATCATCTGTAGGTTGCGAATAGTATGCTACATGCTTGCCAAGTCATGGAGGATAGTGGCTGTGACGTGTCTCAGGGTCCAAAAGACAAGATGGGGCAAATCCGACATAATGACTCTACTACTGAGAACATTATATACTAGAGGTGAACCGAGTGATACTTGTTCTTTTTTCCTTTTTTTTTTTTTTTTTTTT
>JAECUM010022433.1:0-40604 GCA_016617855.1 Megalonaias nervosa | reverse complement strand
AATCAGATAGACGGACCAACAGACAGGCAGACAAATAGAGAAATCAGAAAAACAGGCAAGCACACAGACATACAGATGGACCACCGAATAAAATAGTGATGGATAGATGTATGTGTGCGCGTGTGTGTGTGTGTGTGTGCGTGTGTCCTTTCTGGTCTCTAAATTAGTATGCCCATTGACAAGTCTAAATAATTAAGTGGTTTTTCAGATTGCCCAATTGAGCATTGTCAATGAGATGTTAACAGCATCAAAAGAAATGTTATCCTTTCTTTAGAAGTAGATGGTAAGCATTTTTGATATATCTTGCTACAATTATTTGGGGATATTTTTGAACTGCTGTCAAAAACTCGTGGTCCATGGTCACCATATCTCCCTTGAAACGGTCTAATAGAGTGACACAGAGTACAGCCCCTGAAAGAAAAATGTATGTTTTGTGTCAAATGGTAAATTTCTTTGTAAATATTTATCCGTTCTTTATATAATGTTGGTATCGACTACCACTACCGAGGAAAACAGAATGATAAAAAGTCTTAGAAGCTTTTATGTACCCGAGTGAAACTAAAACTCGTAACAAACGCCGCCATGTAAGCACGTAACTGCTACCTACTATATTTTAGAGAACTATCGAACTACCTCCCTTTTTAGGTCGGTAAATTCTTTCCAAGAAGGAAATGCGGTTATCTTACGAAACCCCAACACGATTATATATATATATATATATATATATATATATATATATATATATATATATATATATATATATAACTCTGGTACTTAAGACGCTCTGAAAGATTTTACTCGTCATCAAGATCAGATGACCCAAATAGATAAACATAAAGGAAAGCATATGTTAGAACGAACGCATTCATCAAAAATATTGGTTTACTGATAGGTTCAAGCCATTTCATCCATGGCAGTTCTAAAGTGTACGGAACAGATTCTGCTTGTGAAACTTCTAAATAGAGCAGAATTTCCAAACAGGTATGACCAAATCAAGCGCGTGTGTGTGTGTGTGTATGTGTGTGTGTGTTGTTGTTGTTTTGTGGTTGAACGCCATTTCTCAGTGCATGATAGCCTTTATATGGCGGCCACTATAATTGGTGGAGGAAAAACCTCGGTAAAAACCACCTACCCACGGAAACCTACTGCCAAGCTTTCCCACATACCCACGTTGGCCAAGACTGGAACCCATGCGGACAGAAGTGAGATGGTAGTGATCGGTATAGGCGAGCGTTTTTAACCACTCGGCTACTCTGGGCCCCATATATATATGTATGTATGTATGTACGTACGTATCTATGTATGTATGCACAGAGCTTGACGGCATTGTTGAACCATCCTGGAGTTTTTAATGCCGAGTAAAAGCTAGCGAGAAAATTGGAAAAGGAAACAATTTGCCAATATATCAAGGAAGGCGAATCCCTCCAACCAAATGCAAATATGTACAACGAAACTAGAGATGAAATGAATAGTCAGGGCATATTCTAATATTTGTGATTAACTTTCTTTAATTGACAGATATAAGGTCAAAGTTTCAATGACGATAAACCTAGTCATTCGAAGTAACAACTGATATGGAGAGACATGAAGTTGTAATTTATTTGCAATATCTCGTAGGTGACTACTGAGCAAACATAAAATCAGCAGGAAACACAAACCTTTCACATTTGCCCTGTGACACATGGTGACAAAACCTAGAGATTCCATTTCTATGTTGCAAACACCTTGCGAATGGACGTGTTTCAACCAGTTCAGCTTGTCATCGTGATCATGATCACAAAAGGCGCCATCTATTCGACCTTGACCTACAAAAAGGAATTGCTAATATACACTTCATTTCTCACGATAATAATGGAAACATGTCATAGTTTCTATCATGAGCAATTACAATAAAACCTTTATGGCTAACACATGCACATTATTTTATGTATATGAAAACAGCGATACAGAAACTTTATTTCAAACTGAATCAGATGGATGGACTAAAAGACATCACGTTACACACGGATAATAATATCAACTAATAGGTCAACTTCAAAATGAATTATAGAAAAAATTGTAGATGGTGTACAGTCTAGAGTCCATATTCACTCCAAGAAACATATTTTGCTTGTTCATTATACAAAAGGCGATTGCTGCTTCCTAGCTGATATAATGAAAACTAAATCTGTGTCTGAAATACCGAAGGTCCCTGAGCAATTTTTAATAATCCAAAAAAGTATTAATTAAACAGTGTGAATATCATGTCATTCACATATGGAAATAAATAAATAAATATGCCTATAAAATTGTCAAGTCTAGTGGTCTTCTTTATTTTATTTTAGCGGGTGGTTAAGTTTAACAGTAATTTTAAATTCTGCCGCTAACGCCTGTTATTCGTCTAGGTCAGGTTTCGTTTTGGACACCTGCATTGCAGTACGATACTCTAGTGACACCACTGCCAAAAGAAGTTTTTGATCTTTCCTGTCAGTATTGGAGTAGCAGCTCACAAGAATGGATTAATGAAGTACAACATGAATTACATTACAGAAGCGTACCTTCATAAAAGTCATCCGCACACAAAGTAGTTCCCAAAACTGTCTGAAACTTGTCAGAGATGTCAGCGAATTGGTAGATCTCCTTCGCAAACTCCTTGTCTACCACAGCGGGGCGCTTAATCGACTTTCCAAGAACAATCTGGAGCAGGAATATGAAAAATTAGTTTGCAATGTGAAAAGAAGAAAACTCTAAAATGGCTTCTAGAACATAACATAAATTTCTTGTAACAATTGTCAGGAAGATATGACAGAAGCAAACAGAAAGACAGCTGTGTGGTTTTATGCGGAAAACCCCGGTAAGAACCGATGACCCACGGGAAGCTACTGACAAGCTTTCTCACATATCCATATTGGCTGGTCCTGAGACTCGAACTCATATGGACGAAGGTGAGATGACAGTGACAGTCAGACAGACAAACAGACAGAGAAACAGTAACTTGTGAAACGAATACGTTTCAATCTCCATATTCGTTTACTGAACGAAAAAGAAGGATTTTGGGGGTAAAATATGAGTTTCTTCGATAATATCGATTTAATCGATCACAATACATTAGGAGTACATCCACTACCTTGCAAATCCAATCATACTGAACTAGAAAAAGATGTCACCATGCCTTTTGGTTTGTTTTAGCAACAAAAGCGCTAAAATGTTATCTGCTTGAAAAGGCGGAAATCAAACTAGCATGGTTGTTGTTATTGTTGTTGTTATAGGGTTTAACGTCATTTTTCAGCACAAGATAGGCTGTACATGGCGGCCAGTATTAATGGTGGAGGAAGAACCCGGGAAAACCCCGGAATGAACCACCGACCCACAAGAAAACTAGAGTGGTCTTCCCTTGGATAACAGGATTGACACCAAATCCATTAAATTGTCTGTTGCTTCTGGGGCGGCAGTGCGCGCTATGTTAGGGACGTAGCTTTCGGAAGGGCTTTGATGGGTTCGTATTATGGATGGGTAAGTGTTATCTATCCAACATGATTTACTCTAAAAATTAATATGTTGCCCGTTTATAATACGGTAGGAGAAGACGAAGAGGAAGAGGGAATTACGTGCCCTTAACCAGGAGTAAACCCTATATCCGGTCTTCTAGCGTAAGTAAAGCAGCTTCCAGTCTAGTGAGATACGGGCTAATACTACCACACCTATTACGAGTGGACGCAATTTAGAGAAATAATTCCACTTCGACAGATCCAGCAAGAGCAGAGTACAAAGAAGTTACGAAGCTGCTGAATGACCTGGTAATACAGCCTATTCCACTGACAGAGAAAGTCGTCTCTGACCTCTACCCAACGGCATGAAAGGTCTCAGATATGAAACAGTTGCACTCAAATGCTATGCTAGTGGCGAACGCCCTAACTTCGTGACCCGATATGCATAATAAATCTATTTGGTCTGGGGTTAGTTGTTTGTATGTTTTGCAGACTATTCATCGAATCCGCGTCAGCCGAGCCCGATCAGAAATATCAAACATTCTTCTGGGTGTGAAAATAACAAGCCATATATCCCTCTTCTGACTGGCTAAGTTCGAATTTGATTCCATTTTAGAGCCCTGACAGGTTTCAGCAGACGCTCGAAGAATAAAAACATAAAAGAAGGCAACGGTTTTAAGATAGAAGGACTGATTAACCATGAGCAAGAACCTGTTCTTGGCAATGGAAGTTGGGGCCTCATGAGAAAAATCAATCCGTCGGAGAGGAACTGCAAGCAATTCAGGTCACTCATCCTGCTTTTGTTGCTCCTGTGACAAGGAAACAGGTTTTCTGCAAGAGGTGAGTAACATTGGCTTTGGACAGTGGCTCGAAGGGCATTATCTTCAACCATATCAATGATTTCGCGAACAGAATAGCTTTGTATTTATCTTTCAAGAACTGAACGCGCGGGGGGGGGGGATCGTCTCTTTTCTTATTCTAACGGATGCAACTACGTCAACTGAAAGTGGGCACAAATCTGTTCTGTTAAGCACACTATCCATACGAGAGACCGATTCCCATTAATGACCGTGAGCGGGATTCTCAACAGATGGCTTTAAGCAGACTTCTCAACATAGCTATTGAAACCAAGTCGAGTAAGGATCCGATCGTTACGACATACCGAGGTAATTGTTAAGTGTCGATGAAGGTCTTTCGTTCCATACATTCAGAAGAAGATTTTGAAATTTCCAGATGCGCATCGTCCCCATCACCAACTGAGACTTTAGTCTGTTTTGAAAACCGGTGTGCGAGTAATGTAGAAATCTGGCTTGAAATTTGACTGGATTATTAACTGCGGAAGTAAAGGCCTGTTGAGACTTGGGTGTTGATACTACCTTTTAAAGTAAGGTAGTGTGGTAGTTAATTAACTTGACTGGGATTGGTTTTAAATAACGGATGGTCTTTCTCCACAAACAGATCGACGGATGCGTGAGCATTGTAAGATATCACTGAAAGCAGATAGAGATGGCAGAAGCCAGTAAACATCTTCTATCGATGCGCAAAAGGCAGGATCAGCTCTGGACATCGTCGAATCGAGAAAGTGAAGCTTCAAATAGGAAAGTGTGTGTAACAGAGAAAGCTCCTGAGATGCGTTAGACGACTGTGATGTGGGTGCAGGCTGTGTGGGACGGTGAACATCGTTGGGGGTCTGCCCATGTTGGGACATAGTTATCTCCAAATGTTCACTGTGTGTATTGTCCATGGTCCGGAACTAAAGTTGGAGGTATGGAGAGTGGCTTCGCCGTAATCCGTACCAGGCCGCAATGGAACCGGACAGATAATATGCCTGTGCGGTGCCGGGGTGGGTGGGCCATACTCTTATTAGTTTGATAGTAAATAGCGTGCGGCGATTCATCAGTCCTGTGCCGTTTAAATTTCTTTAAGCTTTCTGAATTTGAGCCAGAGATGGAAAGGGCATGGCCGGGTGTTAGGCGCTATCTGTATCTTAAAGATAAACTGGGTATACAGGGAGAATAGATCACTAAAGGCGCAAGATGCCAGAGTTGGTACGGTCGGTATGTGGTTGGAATCTGGTGGCTACGTCCGAACTGCTATCCGCGAGCACTTTAGCCAGTACAGGGGTGTGATGGTTCTGCTGGTGTATTCACTGCTTCTCCAGTCTGGCCACCATACCATGTTAGAGCTATCCATACAGGTAGTGTGGTGGAGATCTGTTCATATTGCGTTGACAATGCCGACGACGGGGTTGAAGATTTGTGATAAGCTCATGACGGCCGGGATTGCCAATTTTTCTTAATGGACGAGCTTTCTACCTGCAGGAGATTCAATGAAAAGGAAAATGATGGATGTGGTATCGGCGGCAATGTTATGGCGCTTGCAGTATTGATCATGCGCTTCCTAGCTTTCAAGCTGTCACTTAGGTGTAGTTAGTTATTTGTCAGTGACACCAATACATCCTCAATCCAGCTGGAACGCAGTCTCATGCATGACCTGAATTGCAATCCCTACAATTTATACAGAAAGAAGAATCATCCAGGCTAAGAGAAAATGGAATAGTATGAATCTTAATTAAAACGTAGGACGTATGTGTCAAAATATAAATCATTGTGATTTTTGATCTGTGTTAATTACTACAAACTGGCTTAGTTGCAAATGAGCCAAAGAAAGAAAGAAAGAAAGAAAGAAAAAAGAAAGAAAGAAAGAAAGTAAATACAGTCACATTAAAAGAAAAGAAAAAGTGAGTAAAATTAAATGTTAAATAAAGAAATTTTAAAACATATCATTTGCATCTTACAAAGTAGTGAAATGGTTGAGATAGTATACTTTTTGCTAAATGTTTATCAAATTATTTGAAAGAGTATGGTGCATGTTTCAATCATTCACTATCAAGACGCATATATAGCACATCTCCTAAACGATTCGAGCCTAGAATTCCAATTTTGGACAAATTTGTGTTTCTTCTCGTAGGATCATATCGATATTGCCTTCACCTTGTTGAAATCACGGGCGTCAGAAACCATGTGTATTTACAAGTTATTTACTTCTAACTACCGCTGAAACTGTATTAGGGTTTACTATTAATTCTACATATAAATGTTCATACGCACGTATTGCTAATTTCCTGCTGCTAGAATTTGCATATTATAAACAGGTTTTAATAATTCAAAAGCGTCAAAGTATTCTAATAGGAACGATCCCCAATTTACTGACAACATTTTCATTATGTATTGACTGCTTGAAACATAAGACATATCTGCAAATGAAATCTTTCAGCAATATTGCTTTGCATAAATCCCAATACTTCTTCACCATTTAGGAGAACGGAAGCAATAAAAACATAAAATAAACCGCATAAAATGCTTGGCGGTATTGTTACGACCATGTAGTTTAATTACTTGTGTGTTAAAATTTGAATTCTTTTTATTTCATTTTTGTATCATTATATTTTATTATGATGATGATTATGTCACGGGATCTGATATTTTGACAGAAACATCGTGTTTATTTAGAACGTAAAAATGATTCGCATGGGCACGATTTTTGCATGCCATGGTTTGTCGATTTAAGTAAACACTACGCGAAAACGATTAGTTATTGCCAAAGTCATTTCCTGGCCCACGTGAAATTGCATTGTTTATTGCGAAATAACCACGCGTTCTTCCTGCGTGTGCATGAAATGACGTCTTAGGTTGGTTTTTAAACACTTAGGTCCCTGTGAAATAGTCAGAGTCATTTTTATACCTTGAGAAGAAGGTATTATTTTTCTGGTGCTTGAAAGAGTTTATTTTTCTTTACATCTGTAGAGCTCGAGATGTGTCTTGTTATAGTTGACAGCTATAGAAGTTCATCTACTTTTTAAGCAATAATTTATTTTTTCCTGGAGAACTACACAAGTGGTTTAGGACAAAGACATTCAGTGAAATTCATTCTAAATTGGAATAGTACAGTGTGGTTCAACGTGAAATTCTGGACATTTGTGTAAAGACTTCATCTGACGTCATCGTCCTGCATCTTGGAACGTCAAGATTCGAACCTGGATTCAGTTAAAACTATTTAGTGATAGGACTTGTATTTTTTCAGTACTAGGATAAATGTTTGGATTTTCTTCACAAACCGTAAGTCCTATTTCATATTTTCACCTTTTCACCGTGTTTTCTAGGGAAAATAAATTATTTTTGTTAAAACTTACAAAGCTTGTTGTCTTCACTCTTTTCTTTGTTACTTTTGAACGAGCCGATACGTAACGGTATGTATTCAATATAAGGACAGATTTCATTGATTGTCTTATAGTGTTCGCCATAACCACGTGACTTTTACATGTTTCTATACATTTTTTTTTCTTCTGGTATATATATATATATATATATATATATATATATATATATATAGAGAGAGAGAGAGAGAGTAAAATATTCAATAAAAAATATTCGGTTCTCCTACGGTGCATAACCTAATTGTAGAGAATAAAGGCTGACTATTAATGACATAATTCACTAAGCGTTTATCTTAAATTAAACATTCGTGCATTTGTGATTTTGCAAAAATACCACTTTCACTGACATGCCCTTGATCTTTTGATGCTACTGCAAAGTTGCAATTATGCAATCATTATCTAACGGCAAATGGCTTGTTGTATCGTCCTGGGCAAAATTTAGGACAGTGAGCGTTCATGCATTAAAATACATGTAGAGTGGTTATCGTGTTACAGGCACTCGGCCTAACCTGGCACACCAATATCAAAGGACGGTATCTAGTAAAATGGGTCTCCGTATTACTTAGTCGTTACTGGAGTTTGTAGCAGGTAGCATAGGAAGCAGGTAACCAGACCGATGGGCGCGGTGCTTTATGGGAACAAAGTATAAAGATTGAATATTTCACTAAGATGTAGTATGCTAGTTTTCGTGTAACGCCTGTAAATAGGGAAAGCAGAACAATAACATACACGGGTGAGTGCTGAACGTACTGTGGAGGGGACACTCCGAACAAAGAAATGTGCCAAGGGTAATCACATGAATAACCTTACAACGTGTAATAATAAATACATTTATTTACACAATTCTCAAAAAGTTGGAGTACTAACTTGCATTGAAAGTACTACTAACCATGTAATTAAGATAGAACCAATAAACGTATCGAATGATCCAGTTACATACTTGTAGTCTACAAAGAAGACAGCGAGAACCACACCAAAAATTATCTGAAGTATACTTACCTAAGGTAAGAAAGATTGACGGGATTTAGCAAAAACTACCTTGCCAGGCAGAAGATCCTGTAGCACTTTTGTTGCTATAACAAGCCAAAGAATCTGCCAAAGGTCATTTTTAAATTGGGAGGACTGGATTTGTGATGTAGCGGATATAACATTAACTTTTATGATCGGGTATCGCACTTGAATAATAAATATTAAATTTTACGAGCTGTCAAGCATGGGCCTTGAAAAATCTTTTCTTTGCATGAACGAAACTATTGAATCTGATGCTGAGTATTTTAGCCATCAAAAACCTAATTTAATTGAGCCCCAAGTTATTAGGCCCGGCCCTAGGGCTAGGCGAACGAGGCAACCGCCTTGGGCCCCGCGCTTCTCCGCAATGCAATTTTTGGGCCCCACGCTTCTCCGCAATGCAATTTTTTTGCTGGGGGCCCCGAGCTCATCGCTTGTTGCCATGGGCCCCGTGGGCTGCCTTGGACCCCGCACATCCAAGGGTTGGGCCTGCAAGTTATGTACATGCATATTTCATCATCAAAAAAATGTACAAGTACAAGTACATATTTAGGCCTCTCACTGGCATGGTACATACATTTCACTACATACCCATTTAATCTTACATGCTTGATCTTCCGGTGCTCGTGAGACGCAAATACTGCTGTTCAATCCATATTTCCGTATCACGCCCAGATTTGAAATATATGTGCCTTGTTTGACGTAAGCGCATAAATATTTTTTGACGCAGTGAATCAAACGTTTATAAATTCCAGTTTGTCTGTAATTTCATTCATATAGCGAAACTAAAAATGAGGTGTGTAATAAATACTAAAAGCCGCATTCGTGTTTTGTTTTGAGTCGGGGGAAGGAACTCGTTTGCTATAGCACATTAATAAGTCTCGACCTGACGGCCTCGACTTATCCCTACGCCACATCAAACTCAGCCTCAGCATCTTCCCCATGAGCGAATAATAAACAGAAGTTTTGAAATCACTAGTGAATTATAGTTGGGAAATTTTACACCATTAATTCAAAATACAGAAAGTAACAGTCTAATCAAAATTTTCTCTACTAACAATGAAAGCTAATGCAAACGTAACTTCTCCTATTTACTTCAAAAGACCTCAGTGAAATTTTTTATGACGCCACAGTTGTAGTTAGTTCATTATACGTACAGGAATAGTGAATCTTGAATTAATAGTATACATTGTTTGAAAGTTCAAAGAACTATTTCGTTACATTGTTAACTAAATAAATTAATCAAAGAAAATCCAATTGCTTTACTATCACCCACCGACTGGTGGAATGGCTCCAGAGCTCCATTGACGACTTTTTCCGTAACCACCACTGTTCCAGGTTCCACTCCTGACAAATAACGATTTTACAACAAAAATGATCAATGTTGCAACTATCGTGGCATTTTAAAGTGAATTAGAAATCGAGGCATATTGTGTGGTTTAGCAAATTACAATCCATGATGCATAAAATATTAAGAGTGTATCAGATCACAGTCACACTCGCTGAGTTTGTGAAAAATGTGGAAAACATTAAGATATTCACCATGTTTAAAAATATTAAATAATTATTACAAACATTAACTGGAATTCACTGATGAATTCCTATAATTATTCAATAATTTGATGTGATACGAGATGCGCTTTAATTGGCAGAGAGAGAGAGAGAGAGAGAGAGAGAGAGAGAGATTCTTACCTAAGCCACCACTCGTGCCAATTCTGAAAAATTCAACATCCTGGCACTTGGCATAATGGGCAAGCTTGACAACTTCTTGTAAAACTATGGAGAGGGAAGGAATTCCGATGCCATGCTGGAATAAGTAAAAACATACAAATATATCTACCTACCTACATGCATGCATACGGACAGATAGACATAAATTAATATTATTGATCTTCACACGGGGCCCTTAGAATCGCAAATAAAACTTCAACTTGACAATATCATACCGTAAAAGTCTTGTAGTATTCACGAAAATATATTTTCTTACTTTCTTTAATGAACAACTCGATTTTATGCTTTGATCTATAACACTGAGGGGGCGCTCACCAGTTGTTATGTACTTTTGAGAGAGTGACGTACGTAAGGTGAAGTTGTATGCATTTAAAACATGCACAGTGGAGAGAATGTTGGCATACCTTTATGCTACTTTGATGTAATGTGACTGACATTTCTTTGGATATTGTACTTCTGGAAATTTTAAATGATCTTAGCACACTGCTAACTAAAATGACTGCTCCCTTGTGCTCCAAAAATCAGCCTGAATTTGTCTAAAGTACACTATCCTTAGCAGCTATTAAAATAGGGAAAATGAATTTTGCTAGACTAGACAATAACAGCTTCTGAAAGTGCAATGAATGAATTACCAAATATACAAAATGTAAATAAAGTTATCAGCTCTTTTTTTTACAATTCACTTCTGAAGTTCAGGAAGTGAAAATGACCAAGTGGAGCTAGCACTTTTTTGAAAGGTGCACATCTGGAGTAAGGCCAAGCTGTATACTCTATAACCCATATTACACCCATCAATCATACACCAAAATAAAGGGAATTAAAGGTTCTTTGAACAATACCTAAGATATACAAGGTCTTTTCTAAATAGCCAGTATAACTAGTGAGGAAACCCGAGGGAATTCTTTTTCTTTAAAATTCTAACTATGCAAAATACGAAACTGTAGAGCGCCACCCGAACCCTTTTATATGTTCCATTAGAGATCATTTGGCCATGACGGAAGAAAACTGTACAGAGGCAAGCTTAAATGGTGTACCGTCCTCTCGGTGAAAATTTATTTGCTGACGGTTTGCAATAATAAATTCCATTAAGTCGGATCCCTTGTCTATCAATTTTTTTAAAATATTTTTTTAAATTTTTTTTTGCATCGAATCTTTCATTAATTTCACTGTTTATTAGTAACCTTTCTTTAAATCGAACATCGATCTGTCCTGCGATTGCTGACCTTGTATGTCCAACTCCTAGCGCACGCGTGCAAATCAACCACCACTGAATTTCAGCTTGTACAAATGTTCTCCGGCACGCACATTAATGTTGGAACAATTCAGATAGTGGTGAATAGCACAATTGCTAGTCCTAGGTAACATTTGATAAAAACTGATAGCGCTGCTTTAACTATGCCTATCAATCAAAGCATGGTAGACACATACCAGCTTGAAAGAAAAGCGAGCCGCAAACAAACCAATTAACAAATAAACTCTGCTGAACTTACGCTGACTGCCAGGACAGGTCCAGCTTTATACATGGCGTACCGATCTGTACTTCCGGTAATGTTTGTGGGAGAACCAACGTCACCATAATACTTCACTCCCAGTTCAGACGATATGAATTGTGTGAACTTGGACATCCGTGATGGCGTTCCTCCGAAGCATACGAACTGCCAGAAATAATATAAATTAAAACAAAGGAAAAAGGCATGAACATCGAGCTTCAGCTTTATTTTTGTGTGTTTTGGACTTTAAGCGTAACTTTAATAAATTTTCAGTCATATCGTTACGATGTCTACAGTGTAACATTTTATAGTGATGTCTAGCACTGGGGCATAATGCCGTAGACATGTAGCATCATTCACATTATCAGTCACATTATCCATACACCAGGCATAGAACGAGCAAGCATATCGCAGAATGATCTTCGTAATCATTCATTACAAATGTAAAGAAAATTCATCAAGAAGTTTGGTAAAAGTAAACACCAATCAAAACCATAAACAAATTTTTCTTTATGACTGCGACCTTCATCTCAAGGTTAAAGCTGCGAGGAATCATGTCGTAGAATGAATTAACTTAGCTTCAAAATGATTCATTACAAGTATAACATAATCCATCAAGGAAATACAAGTAAATTTAACAAAATGATTCATTACGTATATAACAAATTTCTTCAAGGGTTAAGGAAATATAAGTAAATTTAACAAAATGATTCATTATAAGTATAACAAAACTAATCAAAGGTTAAGGAAATTTAACAAACTAATTTGTAACCAACACATTAACGCCAAAGTTCTACGACAGTGACATTGACCAGACGATCAATGGGCAAGAAAGTCTGTATCAAAAATGTTAAAACGAAACACTTACAATAATGTTAACGATACAGCCGTTATTGCCTTAGCAGCGCTGAAAAGTGATTGCTGTGTTTCACTTTCGCACTAACGTATGATCAACAAAAACATGAAATGTCAAGCACGTTTATATTTTCGAAGTTTCAGATTTAATTTCTTCCTCCACAATTTTACTGTGTCTACATATTGTGACCCTAAGCACATAGTGAAAGTCATATTGTTTGATCTAATAGAATCCGAGAAGTTGCAACTCCCTCTGTTACATGCATTTGTATGAAGACCATGGATCATGGTACTCTGCAAAAATTTCTTGGAATGTTTTTGAGATGCAAAATTACTATGTATTGAATTGTTAAAAACAACTGAGGCTAGCTTTATGCTATCATAAAATGTGTCCAGATTTCGTGAATGATTTCAGGCTACAGGCGCCAACTTTTGGAACAGCAGCATTTTTGCGAGTACCATAGTCTCGTTCAACTAGAGTTACCCGCGATCTCAGTGAGATATCCGCTAAACATTTGAAGGAGATCTTACAGAGTTGAGTAAGTAAAGGTCTGCTTGAACGAGACTACGTCTACAATTGTGCGACATCGTCTTCTTGGTAATCTTGTGTCACCTTTCGTATGAACAGGCGGTTTCCCCATTTCTGACCAAATTTTCTTTACTGATTCATTACCTTGACATCGCCAAAGCGCTTCTCCAGATCATCGCTGGTGTTGCTCAAACAAATGTGGTACAAGTGGTCCACTGTGTTCTTCAGCAAATGTGGGTTCTTGACTTTTACGGTCTTATTTCTGAAGATATAGGCAAATTTAATAGAGCATATCAGAGCCGGATAGGTGGGAGGGGGTGTCCGGACTTTCTCCCCAAGAAAAAGAAACTTAGAGACACACACACACACACACACACACACACACACACACACACACACACACACACACGTCATCATTTGTCACTTGAAATTTGATCATCGTTTTATTCTTGCGCACGTTTATTGGATATTATGCACAGTTTTAGTAAGTAGATACATAGGTATTTGCTTTAGGGCCCTTTCGAGGAAAGTCAGGGCCCTTTTTGAAATTATGCCCCACCCCCAACACTTGATCTGATCCGGCCCCGCATATCATTACATGTACCTGTTTATAGCCTATTTACTGCACCTTTAATTATCGATGGTAATATGCCTGTACCTTAAGCTAGGCTTATTCATTGTTTAGAAGGTCACTTCTGATTAACACTGCGTAGTGATTGATGTTATTAAGTAGCTCTTCGTTTATTGGCCTTAACTGCTCGCGGCTGTGTGTGAACTCACTAGACAACTTTAGTAGTTACGTTGAAAAGTACAATTTACCGATTATTTAAACAACACCTAAACTTTGAAAATTATTTTATATATTTAGAAAGTAATGTTTATCTGCCTTTGCTAAAATTTAGAACTAGCAACCACAGACTTCCAGTATAGTCGGGACGTTTGGCAAAACATACTGACACGATATAGAGAATGCACGGATTGCGATAGAGAATACGCAGGGGATGAAATGTAACTGTGTTTGTTTGTCCTTTTTTCTCGTTAGAAATTTGAAAATTCTTATCATCTTATTATTATACTAATCCTAATGAAATTAAGTTTGGCAAATTCTTTTCCTCCAGACATTGCTCAATTTGAACAACTCTTTCTAAATTTGTTGACAACATTGTGAAAAAAAATGTCACTGTTAGTAGCATACAGATTATATGGCTGATTTGATGTGCACGAGTAAATGAATATATGTGCTTGTATGTACGTATACATATGTTTATTTATGGATAGGTTTATGCATTCTTAATATGTTACATTGTTCTTTATAATGTACTGTTTACATTGTGTTTTACATCATACGATTGAGATGCATATCCCATTTATTTTGTCATATTCTTGTTTGTACATTAAAACGTGTATTAACTACTCTTTACACACAATACAACCTGACATGTGTAAGCATTATGTTAGTCAATATTTCAATACCAAATAAAGGTTATTGTCACGTTTGCTCAGCCCGGCTATCAAGAAGTGTATAAACTAGGGTATTATTACAGCATTTGATGTCTAAACATTGCCGCAGGCTAGTTAATCCCTTGTGCAAGGTTACCGTGACCGCCAGCCAGGCTATTGTTCGGCCAGCTAGACAAAGGCTTGTAGTATTTTCACCTAAGTGTTAAGTATTTGTTCAGAGATCAAAAGAAGCCGCAGGGTGTTCTCATCACTCCCCACGTGGACAGACAGCGAGAGGACATTGTCCGCTAAGTTTGATTGGATCAGTTCACAGCGACATCCAATCGGAATTAAGATAGAGGGTGTGATTACAACTTAGATCCGAATTATAACTTCAAACTCACAAACAAAAAGTTAGTAGATGCCTAGACACATCGCTCTGCAAATAGGGTGACATTACGGAACGTCTTGTCAGCAAGCAGTTTACTCATTACAGGAGCCCCCTAGTTCCAAAATGTCAGTTAACAGAGGAAGAATTACAGAATCAAACGAACGGAAACGAAACGGACTTTGAATTAAGGCCATGGAGCAAGAATATTAAAAGAAATTAATGAAATACAAAAGAAATGGAATACAATATGCGATGATGAGACTCCTTCCTGTTGTGCAGGGAGAAACAACAGATCGACAAAATTGCGATATTGAGACTCCTTCCTGTGATAGGGAGAAAGGACATTAGCCATACTGTATGGATTAAAAGATGACTTAAAGCAATGAAAAACGGACTTATGATTCATATTACGTAAGAAATGTTTAAACAACTTAAACGAATGCGAAGAACACTTATTAAACAGTTTAATATTATTAATTTAACTTTACCAATAAATATTATAGCTAAATTTTCAAAATTTACTGATTACGATTAAATTGACTAAACTAAACAATTATTCAGGTATTATTTTAATAAATTATTATTAAATTATTAAATTATTAGTAACCTAACTATAGCCACTTAATATTATATTTACGATCAAAATTGTCATTCATGTATTAGACAAGAAACTCGTGGCACCTGAGCTAGTGTTTACGTGATCGCGAAAGCGTAGTGTGAATGCTGCTCGTGCCTAATTAAGATCTCAAACAACCTATGCGCAAAGCAGAAACAGTATAATAGATATCTATTTACTAAAACTATAAAACTATACTTAATAGAAATTAAATATGAATTAATTTAATTCAGCTTTTATTTATTAAACTTTAGACTTATAGGAAACTATGATTATGAATTAAATAACTCCAGAAATTTGATATATTAAAAGAAATAAAAGATTTGAATGGTGTACAAACCCTTACTCAAAATTTAATAAAAACGAAATTTAATAAAATTAATACAAGAAACACACACATATGGAAAAAAAACCATGAACACATAAAATACTTTAACTTTTGTCACAAGGGGGTTACTCAAATGATGTCAATCTGAGAGTAACCACACCAATAAAACTTAGGGTTACTCCGGGAGCCACTCGTAATTTGGCGGTAAAACTTAGAAACAGATTTTAAGAATAGAAAAGCTTCGAAAAGGAAGCTTTGTGGGGAACAGAACTTCCGGTTCAGTTGAGTCCCGAGTCTCTAAGAGGGGAGACGGAAGTGAGACTGGCAGTATTATTTATATGTATACGTCTGAGGATAAGCAAACAACGATATTTTGTCATATATGGGAAACTGAAATTTAGATCAGTCTACTGGAAACAAGAATAAAGCTGACACGGTCTATTTGTGCTTTTTCACTTGAACTGCTACATATTTACTTGAACCAACGTATATCCTCTATTCTTGTTGACATGAACTTGTTGACGTTTATAAACCTCGGCCATAACGGTGTTGTTAACTTAACACATCAGGTATGATAGCTTAAGTATGTCGTTCTAAGGAACGATTCTGTCTTGGTAAGAAAACAGTAGAGGCAGCAATTTGGAAGAAACAGCCCCTTTAATCTTTGCAAGTAATCTAACTACATGTATGTAATCTAACTACATGTATAACAATTTGTCTTGCATAATGCGCTTACTTTAGCAAATTCTTTCTTGTTTTGACGATTCTTCAAAATTTCAATCTGATTCTCCTATGTTCTTACTGCAATTTAATTGTATCATGAAACGTTCATGCCCGATGTATACATACAAATTACTTTTCAGTTCAGCAAATTTTAATGCTTATTCAGATAAATTGGCACACGACTGACAATAAACTAATTAAAAGAAAATCATACATAAAATAACTCAGATTCTGGCAACGAATATCAACTGTAGAATTTGCTGATTTAGATTCTAATAGTGGAATTTCCCCGAAAAAAGATCGTAAGAAACAAAAGGCAGTTTTCAACAATGACTGGAAGATTTCGCGTCCTTGGAAGAAAATCACTGAATAGGATAATATGTTTTCTATTCTGCTAAATTTTGGGTTATATATTCTTCCTTAACAACGTGTGAGATGGGTGTCAGTGATTGCACCAAATTCCTAGGACATTAGTACACTGTTATAATTTTATTTTCATTGCAGTGGTGGTAGTTGCCATTGCAATTATTGTCATTGTTGTTAATATCCGAAATAACTGACCAGTAAAATTTCGTGAATGAAAATTGCATCTTACCTATGACTTGCTCACAGTTTGACAATAAACCATAACTTAAGTGGGCACCAAGCTGTTAACTTACTTGTGTCACAGAGGGTCTGGATAACTTTGTATCACATAGGTTCTCTGTAATGGTGCAAACGTTTTGTAGATATATTCGTAGTACACTCTGTCGTGGTCAGCGTAACATGTAACCATTAAGATTGGTGCATAGGCTAGGCCCGCCATAAATTGGTAGCTTGTGATGGTTAAACTCTCCTGTTTGGGGGTGGGGATGAGTGAATTTTAAGTAGGACCCGCTAGGATAACGGTCCGACAGAGATGTTAACGTAAGGTCAAGTGGAGAAAATGATAAAATAGAAACAAGCCAGAGACAAATTTTGTGAATCTTGGGCCATTGGAAAAAGATGTCATAACATTTTTATTTTTCAGAATAGTTATTAATAAAGACGGACCAGAGAGAATTATTCTGACTTCGATGGGAGTGTTAAAATTTTGGTGGTCAGAGAAAGCTAATCCTGACTGGCTAATCTAAACGAGGGGGTGTTTTCCCAGACGAAATCCAAGGTTTTAAGTACCTCACTCTCAAAATCAGTCCAAGTTTTTTCTGGCGAAAGGAAAGTTTGAGAGACTCCGAGGAAATTAACAATTTCTCTCGTTAAATAAATCGTACAACGGACGAGGTTTGCAACATTCTAGGGACACGGAAAGAGAGATTCGGCTTCATAGAAAATGGAGCGAGTCTCGGAAAAGCACAAGGTATTGTCTCAATCGCATACAGTATTTTCATTGATGTAACTTTATAATTATATGTTGAATTTATTCGTTTTAAATTCACACATCAATTATCCGTGAGTTCGGAAGATGAGGGTTTCCATGCCTTTGTATCGATTGTTATACGACTCATGTATTATATGAATTTGTTCGAATTGATATGCATTTGTTCGAATTACCTCGTTCAGATGTAATAGAAATCATGAATTGAAAAATTTCAAGCATTATTTTAGTACGAATTGTGAGAACTAATTTATCTGTCTTAAATGATATATAGCATGTACGCTAAGAACTGATTTTACTATGTCTATGTCGATGAATTGCTAGTTAGCAAGTAATGTAGTCAAGGCAAGATGTGAAGTCCATTAATTCATTTGTGTAATTAAAGTTATGTATTCTCTTAACCGAGAATTCGGTGTGCGTCGACCGACATCGTTAAGTAGGAATTTATAGCCCATAGTGGGACGCAATAATTATCCGAGGTCTAGTTATGTCATGGTCCAAGTCAGAAATGCTAGTAGCATTTAGAGAGACATTAAATTTATGTTAATAGGATTTTGTATCCGTATCAGGTTGCGAACAGTCCATAGCCTTAGTCTGCTGAGTTACGATAAGACGATATCTGACATAACAAGAGTGGGAATATCGTTCGAATCCAGAAAAGAAAACCCTGACAAATATTTAGGTTTCGTTTTATTTATTGGAAGGAAACAATAGCTCTATATCTGTGCACCATGCAGTACAAGAGACAGCAGACAGTCAAGATACATTTGAGAACCGGAAGAGGTTAGGCAGGGAGGGGGAGAAGGAAAAGAAATACAGCAACGTTGATCTGGAAAGAGCTGAAAGCATCCAGTTATGCTGACATTCCGGAAATTTGAGTTCTACCAGTCTCTCGATTATATGATGAAATTTTTGTATCGGTATAACAGAACGGCTAATTGCATTTCGCATAATTTTTTATATTATATTTCTATGAGAACGTGTATCATTCAAATGTCATGTTCAATTTCATTTATTTTTGTAATTTATTAAATTGTTATACTTTACATAACGAGGCTCGTGATGTTCTATTCTATATCTTTGCTCAGATCTGTTACTACATTCATTAATTTCAGTTTTTAAAATTTTATTGTTTTGCTCAATCGGGGCAATAACACCATGGTCGATCATCTAGATCATGTATCAGCCCACCTCCCAATGCTGTTAAGACTTTGATTTTAATGTGACGGTGAAAAGATATGGGGAAGTGAAGAAAAGAATGCATCTTTTATCTGAAATGGTTGATGAGTTTTGATATTAAAACGTGATGTAAGACAGAAAGAACACGCTATAAATATATCCCCTTTTTATATTTCAGTGATATTTTTTTCTCACTTCTATGACGATAACTGTACGTCTCTCTCTCTCTCTCTCTCTCTCTCTCTCTCTCTCTCTCTCTCCCCAATCCTATCAAAAGTGCACAGGGAGATCAATTGTAGTATTAACTCCCTTGATCACCAATAATTTAATTCCAAGTTTGCGAATAAATAAAATCAGAATATATTTAGGAATGAATGGTTCCAAAAGATGACAAATGCATGTTCCCCAGCATAAACAGAATTGTCAATTATTAAATTCAAATGAGATTATATTCAACTATTTAATCATTTAGGCCCGAAGATCACACCTTTATAATGGCATTTAGTTAATAATAGGAGCATGTTATTTCTTATTAATGAAATGCAGTTGTTTTTACAGATCTATAAACTAAGCCTATTATCAACAATGATTGTTTACCTTCAAGCCATCAGTAGATCTGTTAGGAAAACAAACGTAATGCCAACATTTTCAGATTTCAAGTTTCAAGCACATGTAAGTTGATTCTGACCAAGATATCAGACTCAAAAGCGTCGATATCCTACAAGATTGTTCTCTGTCTCTGTCTCTGTCTCTCTGTCTCTCTGTCTGTCTGTCTCTGTCTCTCACTCTGTCTCTCTCTGTGTCTGCCTGCCTGTCTGTCTGTCTGTCTGTCTGTCTGTCTTTCTCTCTCTCTCTCTCTCTCTCTCTCTCTCTCTCTCTCTCACACACACACACACACACACACACACACACACACACACACTTTAAAATTGTTGTTAAAAATACTTACTGTTTAATATCATTATCTTCAGTTGTGGTGTCCATCTTCAGTTGTCAGCTAAAATGCCCAATGTTTCCTGGTCCTTTTGTTTGTTTTCTTTCGCTTGTACACCGCAAGGTATATAACTCACAACCAGTATTAAGCACATCAAAATACGATACAACGTCACGTTACTTAGAACTCCTTTCTTAACAATGTAGGGCAAAATAGACTTGAGCAGGTATTTTATAATCACATTGTAATGACGTTAGAATCGACCAATACCTTGAGTTCAACTCGGGGTTACGTACAAAGCCTGCCGAAGACTAATCATGGGTTAGGCATGGTAATATATGTATATATGGTAATACTGTGCGTACATGCTTATAGGTTGAGTCCAACAGTAAACCACACAGATCCAGATCTGAGTCAATACAGTTTGTTACGAATAATCATTAAAACAAAAACATAGACCCTGATTTTCTGGCGAATTATGTAACGGTTGATGTTTTCAATTGGTCTCGACTTAAAAGCGATTAGATACGATATTTATTTTCACGACCATCGGGCCAGGGAGTGCCAAATCAGCAGGTGTATATAACACCCGCCTAATGAGATACATACAACTCAAAGAGCAAAGTTGTGTTTATGTGAGACTAGACTTTGCTGACTATGCATGTGAGAGTTAAAAAGATTAACATATCTGAGGTCTATATCATCCAGAAATGTCAGTTTCAGGCCACTATATGAAACCGTCGCAATGAAACATTCAAATCTGTTGTGAATTTGTCGTGGAAAAGAAATATGCGCCATAATGTCCTTGGGTTGAGAAGCGCACGAAACGCCATTAGATTATTACACGTAACGTCTCCAATGCGAGAACCCATGTCTTGGTCCAGCTGTCCGATTGTGTGTGTGTGTGTGATTTGGATTTTTAACGTAGCTTCAACAATTTTTCTCTCATATCGCTACGATGTCTGCAGTGTGGCAGTTTATAGTGATGTCTAAGCACTGGGGCATCTTGCTGCAGACATGTAGCATGATGTCTCACCCAGTCACATTATCCTGACACCAGGTCGACCAGTCCTAACTCTAACCTCTTAATGCTGAGCGCCAAGCGAGGCAGCTGTTAATGCCATTTTTATAAGTCTTTGGTATGACTCGGCCGGGATTCGAACCCACGATCTCCCGCATTCAAGGCGGACGCTCTAACCACTAGGCTACCGGTGCGGTTAGTAACCCGATTGCACACTTGACGTAGAGAGAAGTGTACATTCCTAAAACATCAACTTTTAAAAGTACTGGCAGTAAGATTATTTCTTTAAATTAAGTTTGTGTCATTTCAGTTGTAAAGATACAGTCCATTGGTTTTCTAAGCGCATGGCAAAATACACATGATTTAACCAAAAATTTGGAACATTCTTCTATTTTCCCAAAATAAGCAATCTGAATTCAATACACTGGACTCTAAACTAAGAAAGGCACCTGAAACTAAAAAAGAATGTTTATCTCATAACCAAAAGGGCATCTTATTTTCTTACTTTAGCATGAATTGTTGTTACTCTTGTTTTTCTTATTGTCGTTACTATTCTTTCAAAATGAGGAAATTATGGTAGAAGTTGACTTGTAAAGTTTTTAAAATCACACACATTTCGTATATGTTCCATTGAAAAAGTTGCATGAATAAAATACAGTCTTTCTCAGTATGTTTATACTTCTTTATAAATCCTTCCTTTGCAAAAGATGCACGTGGCAGTAATGCTTTGAAATACAAAATTAATGCATAGTTGGTAACATGCACAAATTTTCACTGGTAGTAACAGTAATCATTACATCGGTGAAAATATGTGACATAAGAAAATGTTTAATTTACAGGGCTTTATGTTTCTTCTTCTTTGATGATCCTTTAAATTCTTTGGATGAAGTATGATTTTATTAATTCAAGGTAGGACATGTGAATTTACTGATTAAGATGTATCTTTTAACAAGAATGCTATAATCAGTCAGAAATATGTCCTACGTGATTTTCAGCTTTTATTTTGGAGTCATGAACGACATTACTGTTGAATTAGTAACTGACAACTATGCAAACCTGTAATAATTATTTGCAAAATATTCAGTCCTTCTTATAGGCTATGATTCAATTTCTATGATAAGTTGACAATAATCAGGGTGTCATTTAGAATAAGCAAAACTGACAATCTATAGTCCTTGGCGGCAAAGACAATTTATGTTGGAAAAGTATGGTCCAATCAGACCGTTGCCGTTGAAAGTTTAATGTCATATGTCCAGAATTCCAATTTTATGTGTTGTATCAAAAATGCTTGTCCTTAAAGTTCCATTTTCTAGGTCGAGATTTAAGATTGTATCTGTTGAATTAAACAGTAGTGGTTGAAAGTTATATTTTCTATGTCGAGGATTTAGATTGTGTCGTTTGAATTACACGGCGGTGGTTGAAATTTCAATGTCATACGTCGAGAATTCCTAATTTACGTATTGGTTCAAAGAGTTTATATTGAAAATTCCATCATATGTTGAGTATTCAGATTTCATCTGTTGAATTACACAGCGCTGGTTGATAATTCGATGTCCAATGTCGAATTTTTCGATTGTATCTTCTGAATTACAAAGCGGTTGTTGAAATATTAAAGTCATATGTCGAGAGTTTCAGTTTAACGTGTTGAATCACAGTGGTTGTGCTGAAAGTTCCATTTCGTATGCTGAGTTTTTAGATTGTATCTGTTGAACTACACAGCGGTGGTTGGACATTTTATTGTGCTTGTCAGAATTTTTATTTTTATATGGTGAAATGATGTGTTGGTGTTAAAAGTAATATTACACAATGTCCACTTTAACAATTCAAAATAATATAAAGTATTAAGATAAACCATTCGTGTATTCAATTATGAGGCGCCATTACATTTCATGCATTTACAGTTTGAAAGTTAACATTCGCAGGTCGAAAATTACTATGAATTTCTTCGCTAGGGGTCGCGCTTGTGAACGGACCGCGTTATTTTTAAACATGGAGGCTGATTCTCATTACTGTGAAATTCAACAGATTAAATCTAAATACTCGCCATATGAAATGGAACTTTCATCACAAATAGTTACATACAATGTGTGGATTAGGGATTCACGATATATAATATTGAAATCTCAACCACCGCTGTGTAATTCAAAATATACGCTGTAAAATGTCGACATAAGAAATTCAACACATAAAATCTAAAATCTCGATCTAGAAAATGGAACTTTAAGGACATGCAATTTGATTCAACACGTGATATTGGATTTCTCGACATGCGATATCGAAATTTCAACTGCAACTTTCTCATTGGACCAGCTTTTGTCCGCTACGGCGCCTCATAGGAAAAGACATTTATTTCATATCTAACTCAAGTTCGTGTCAAAATATGCCGTGAGTGTACCCACTGTAGCGAGCAGTTGAGTTCGCGTAAACAAAGACCTTCTTTATGCATCACTGCGGTGCTATTAGTCAGCAATGACCTGCTACATCATATTTAATTCAATCTATAACATTGTGACTGCTCTAGTTCGAGGGAAACAAAAAGCGGGGGCATTTACAACCATGCAAAAGGGGAAGTTGCTGTGGGAAAAGGCCAGGCACTGTGCAAAACAGCATGGCGCGGCGCATTCTTAAAGTGACTTAAGGGAAACACTAGTATAGAATGTAAATTTGATAATTTTACCATTTTAAATTTGAAATTAAAAAATTTGGTATTTGTGTTAGTTATTAACTGGGCTGAAAACTGGATGTAACAGTCAAACTGATAAAAACTTAAGTGTAGACAGTTCCAGTCTCAAGCGAGTGCTGCAGATTTTTTTCACCATATATATATATATATATATATATATATATATATATATATATATATATATATATATATATAAGCAATTATCATTGAAATCAACAATAAAAACAATAATAATAATATATGTATGTTTACCTTTAAACGTCACATCGGAACAATTATGGCTAAATTCTAAAATTATGAACGGAACAATTGTGAAGATCTTTCAGAATATAAAATACTTTATATAAAGTAAATATGTAATTGTTGAAGATAAAAGGTAAAGTTCTTGAAAAGTTCCTAATATCTAGTTTAAAATTTCTAAGATATTCAGAAAGATAAACTGATCAAAATAAAAAGTATGTATTTTTTCTTACAAGATAAGAGTTATTAGTTTAGTTTTGTAGGGTTGAGCACAGTTGTTCAACACATTAGAGACTATACATGACGGCCAGTGTGTTTTGGTGTAGTGCGAGCCGGGCGTTGTACAGAAGAAATGAAAACAATACCATCGGTTGTGGGCTTTATTTAGCGTCATCGATACAGGACAAAAGAAAAACAGAAAAAAAACTACAACGAAACAGAACAAATACTTAATATACAATACTAAAACAGAACAGAACAAATGCTATACACAATCCGCAAGCCGGTATTTCAATATATAACAACACGATAATATAAAAGCGATAACTTAACAGACAGGAAGAGCCTAAACATCCAGATACCACAATTCTCGCGAATTGCATTCGTCATAATAGGCGTAGACACAATGAAAAAGGTGTCTTTAGTCCAGAGACGATACGACGAGCGCCTAGGGCATTTATTAAGTGCATGGAGTTCGACGTTATCGTCCTCTTCAGGCGCCTCGTGCACTGATCGATCACTCACTCACGCGACAGTAGTAATAATTTGAGAAGACATCGGAAAGAACCACTGACCCACAGAAGGCTTCTGCAAGCTTTATCACAAAACTACGAAATAATCGAACTAAAATAAAGAAACTATCCCAAAATGTAAGGTGTGTGCACTATTGAAATTGAAAGGGCCTGAGGTATTATTACATCCCCATATAATAGTACTACACTGTAAGATGTCAATTCTATTAGTTATGACAGTGCTGTTCAACCTTTATGACACCATGGGCCACTCAAAATTTTTTCCTTGAAGCCGAGGACCGCAGCAGAAAACTTAAAAGCAACGACTATAAAAATTATTCACAATGCTCGAACTCTGGCGGGCCATTTAAAATCAGCCCGCGGGCCGTAGGTTGGACAGCACTCAGTTATGATGTGGTGCTGACGTCATACTGCCGTAATACTGTATGCCCTGTAGTCCTGCTCCGTCCGCTTTGTTGGCTAACCAGAGGCCAATTTCCAAGACTAACTCGCTTTGTTGGCTAACCAGAGGCCAATTTCCAAGACTAACTCGCTTTGTTGGCTAACCAGAGGCCAATTTCCAAGACTAACTCGCGTTGTTGGCTGTCGATACCGACATACTGACTCTGTTGCTGAGATTAGACCTAATGATATTAGACATAAATATTTCGTTAAAGAAAACTACCCTTAGCGCAATTGACTGCGGCATTCCTCAGCCACCATTGCTCTTCAACTCTTCAACTAGCTGAGATGGATGTAAACATATAATGAAAACACGATCACTTGATTGTGCTGAGATATATTTTGATCAGGCGAAAAGCATCGGAGTAAAAGCAGTTATATCCCAACTGTGTCAATTTGGGATGCCAACTATGTGAACTATTCTTGAAAAGTGACTTCCAGTTCTCCTTGTTAAGTGGACGGAACAAAATTATAAGGTATTTAATGCCTGGTCAATTAGACATCGACCCCGCCTCTACCCCACTCCACCGCAATCTTGAGTATCGTGGTCGGTGTCTTACATTGTCGTACTACTCATATAAATGTGACTTAAATCCTATCGAGTTAATTTGGGGGAATTGTCAAAATAAATGTAGCCAAAAATAACAGGAACTGAAATGTGATGGTAATTGAAGGACTACGTATTAAACTCTTTCCAACAGGCAGACCAAACGGGTTAGCAAAATGCATGTAAACTCTTTCCAACAGGCATACTAAACGTGTTGGCAAAATGAATTTAAACTCTTTTGAACAGGCAGACCAAACGTGTTGGCAAAATACATGAAAATTCTTTCGAACAAGCAGACCAAAAGTGTTGGCAAAATGCATTTAAATTATTTCCAACAGGCAGAACAAATGTGTTTCCAACAGGCAGGCCAAACGTGTGGGCAAAATGCATGTAAACTCTTTCCAACAGGCAGACCAAATGTGTTTCCAACAGGCAGACCAAACGTGCTGGCAAAATGCATGTAAACTCTTTCCGACAGACAGACCAAACGTGTTGGCAAAATGCATGTAAATTCTTTCAACAGGGAGACCAAATGTGTTGGCACAATGCATGTAAACTCTTTTCGACAGGCAGGCCAAACGTGATGGCAAAACGCAGTTAAATTCTTTCGAACAGGCAGACCAAACTAATCAGGCATTAATTGATTGTGAACTACATGCAGTATTTTCTTTCCCCCGACACCGAAAAGCATAACAACGTGGAAAACTATGCACCTCCAAATCTGAACAGTTGACAGCTAAAGTGAGCCCATAAGCATGCGCAAATTTACGTTTGGGGAATACCACATTTTTATATTAGGAATTTAACTTGGTTAAAAAATAAAAAGGAAAGAAGTAAAGTGTTTTGAAACTATTTTGTTACTTTTAACATACATACGTGTCCGCCAAGTTGGTCGACATAGGGATACTATCCTCAATCGCCAGACGGAAGAGACACTAGCTTAGCATCGATGATTCATAGTGCAAATCCCCTATAACTGAATTAGTAAAATATTTGCAATGTAAACAACTGTATGTGAATACGGCAGTCTTATACAAACCGCCATAGTTACCAAACTGCTAATATCATAAAGAAAATATCATTACATGATCCAACAGTGGGTTTTCAGTTTCAAGGCTTCGTTCAACCCGACCTCATACATGGCTCCTAGAAACCTTCACCGTGCAGTCACTTGGTATAGGTTTATACAACCGAGTGCACTATTAAAAATCTGGTCTAGTCTTGATTAGTTGGTAGTTTAGTCATCGTTCTTGATCACATAAATAGAAATTTCATATTTTCGTTCATATTCTGGACTAGCCACATAACATAGGTATAAGATCACTTCTGCAAGGAAAGTTTGCAAATTCTCAGACATTGATACTACTTAGAGAGAACACAAAATGGGCACGTGTTGCCCGCTTTGGCGCCAAAGCATTATACAAGTATGGAAAGGATGTTACAAACATATATTATGTTAATCTCTTATGCGCAAACTGTGTTGATGGATTTCACAGTATATATTGCGTATTTTTCAGACATTTGGAAACATTTGAACAGACTCTCAGTCAGCGTAGATCTTTTTAAGTCGCGTGACGATTTGTTGGACGGGACTATTTAGATTGCAAGATTTACTCCATTCGGGTATGTTCTGTAAACTGGAGTACACGAATGTAAACAAACACAACCAAATAAAGACCTTAAGAATGCGACACATCACACAACGTTTGTTCAAAGTTTGTTCCGAACAAAAAAATTTAAATAGTCGAATTTATCATGTACAACTGGGGAACACATAATTTCTCACCAATGAACACGACGGTCTCCACATATTAATAAGAATGAAACTTAAGTGAAATCAGAACACGAAAGTACCATATATATATCTCGTCAAATCAATGTAAATAGAAAACAACAGTACCATATTTTTAATTTGACTTACATTTTTAAAGTCCATATACACAAAATGTCACAATTTCATGTGCCTGCTTTTAATAATCTACATGGGACTTTATGACAAGACAGGACTCGGGTTAAAATTATTCTTCCTATATTGTCTCTACATTTGTTGGTCAATACTGAACTTTCCAGTGTGCCCAAATGCTAATAAATCATAATGTTAATTTAAACATCTTCGTAGATGAACTCACGGTAAAGTTTTTGTTATAGGTTATCAGGCTCTTTCGAGAGGGTGGACTGCAAATAAATCAATTTGCTGTGAGTCACAGATTTCACTTCCAGATTCCAGACCAGTAACGATGCCTCATTACTCGCCGTGTAATGTCAAGATACACATAGACAACCGTGTTATGTCGTCAAGATACACATAGACAACTGTGTAATGTCGTCAAGATACACATAGACAACCGTGTAATGTCGTCAAGATACACATAGACAACCGTGTAATGTCGTCAAGATACACATAGACAACCGTGTAATGTCGTCAAGATACACATAGACAAATGTGTAATGTCGTCAAGATACACATAGACAACCGTGTAATGTCGTCAAGATACACATAGACAACCGTGTAATGTCGTCAAGATACACATAGACAACCGTGTAATGTCGTCAAGATACACATAGACAACCGTGTAATGTCGTCAAGATACACATAGACAACTGTGTAATGTCGTCAAGATACACATAGACAACCGTGTAATGTCGTCAAGATACACATAGACAACTGTGTAATGTCGTCAAGATACACATAGACAACCGTGTAATGTCGTCAAGATACACATAGACAACTGTGTAATGTCGTCAAGATACACATAGACAACCACACCATAATGCTAAAGAATAAACAAATTCTTTTAAATAAATACAAAGACCGTCTAAATCTAATTCATGCATCGCCACCAAAAATGAGAGGAGCAAAGCTTCTCTAAAATTAGATTGGGGCTACATTCATGAGTAATAATTGTGATTTGTCGTTATAGGATCTGGTTACGAAGCTTACAAAGCAAGGCAGGAGTACTAATATTAGTAGTAGACTTGATCCAGACACGTACAACTTTAAAATTAAGTACATTTTAAGTACAAAAGTTCTCTAATGCAAATAGTTTAATTTCGCATTTTACTTTTCATTCTATAACCGTACAAATCTGAGGCGTGTTGTCGTCAAAGTCTTCTTCGTTTTTTTTTTTTATTGAAAGTCAACTGTGAGTAATTATTAAATTTAAAGAACGTATAATATTCAAATATTGTCAGAACTGAATTCATACTATATGTATAATACTCAAACATTGTCAGAAATGAATTCATACTATATGTATAATATTCAAATATTGTCAGAACTGAATTCATACTATATGTATAATATTCAAATATTGTCAGAACTGAATTCATACTATATGAAAAAACCTCTTTCGACCTTCAGTTCGACACAATTGTTGAGCTGTGTTATTGTAATATATTGTGATACTGTATATTTATGAAGTAACCCGGAGGAGGGAATTCCCGTACTTGAAACATTTTCTATTTTATTGATGACATGTTTTCAAGGTTATTGTCCTTCTTTGTCCACGTCAGCACTGCATCATTGTGTTTACGTTAGTCATCATCGGCATATTCTTACAGTTATACTGCAATTGTACCTGCTTTGACTCGGTAACGACTGTTTTAACTCTGTCAAGGTTACTCACATACCTACTAGGTATACCCATGTTTAAACCTACGGCATGAAAAGTAGTCCATTCTCTTTGGTTGATTTATCTTTTTCTCTTGTCGCAACGAAGAAGATATCAGTGTAAAGGTATAGAGAAACTGACAGCTTTTACTGTCGCCTTTCCTTCTTATCGAACTAACCTGGAAGAACGGGTAACTTTGGATGCAAAATAAAGTTGTCTGAATCTAGATTGATGTATGCAAGGACACATCGTATATACTCGCTTGTTAAGAACAATGTCAACTTTTAGAGTTCAATGTTGTAGTCTAATAACATTTTATATATCGGCATGCCTGTATTCGATATACAAGTAAATGTGGAAGATCTGCTTACAGAGTTATCGATAAAATGTTGTATTATAGTGTTTGTCAGGTAAATGAACCAAAATCAACGGCACAAATCATCTGTCATAAATGATTAACTAATGTCCTTCACTGATGATGCCACACCGATCGAGAACGAGACTACGGTGTTGTCTATCGAATGCTCAGTTTGCATCGCCTAGATCCAATAATACGATAGTTTCTATACTGCTTCATCATTAATTCTGGAGAGGCGTTTCAGTCAAATATTTTAATGGTTTCCTTCTTTTTATTCTTGCATACTCGTATATTAAATCAAATTGTCGACCGCTTCGGTGGCCTAGAGGTTAGAGCGTCCGCCTCGGATGCGGAAGGTCGTGGGTTCGAACCCCGGCCGAGTCATACCAAAGACTTAAAAAATATGGTATTTACAGTTACCTCTCTAGGCGCTCAGCATTAAGAGGTTAGTGTTAGGACTGGTCGGCATGGTGTCAGGATAATGTGACTAGGTGGGACATCGTGCTATATGTCTGCGCATGATGCCCCACTGCTAGACATGACTAGTCAGGAGTTTAAAATTTAGCGTTTGCAAAAGATTGTAGCTCTGTAAGGCAAATCTGCAATCCAGCTGCAGCTTACATTGCGCTGTATATGAGTAATAGCTTCTGTTTTGTGATAGGGTAGGTGGGGGTTAACATGTGATAGAAGTTTGCACTTACATGGGATTTAGCGTACACTCTGTAGCTTTACGCATTCGGAATGACTGCAGCGCTTGTGTCTATCGTGTAGCCACGACGGCTCAGTCCTACGCTATAGCATATATATATATATATATATATATATATATATATATATATATATATATCACACTTCAAAAAGTAGCCACAATAAATAAGTGTAAGCTGGACTGACAATCACCTGCACAGTGTCCTATTCCTGCTCATAACATTTCTCAATGAGACGGACATCATGTTCCGTGTAGTGGTCGTTCACCAACAACAACAAATGTTTATACACGTAGATGCTTAAAGTCAATTTTAAACACAAATACATGTCACTTATTACTATGAGTGATTAGCATTTAAAGCAATGCCCCATCTCTCTCTCTCTCTCTCTCTCTCTCTCTCTCTCTCTCTCTCTCTCTCTCTCTCTCTCTCTCTCTTTTAACACACATTACTCAGCAGGTGTATGACTAGAGTCTCCTGACTTGTAAATTCAATTTGGCCATAAGTCAGCAAGTCTATAAGGCTTGTAAATATGATGAAGACTGATGACGAGGTGACCTACATGTTAAACTAGAGAAATTTTTACGAATTAAATGGAACCATAGACCATATTCCAACTTACCCTTTGAATGGGTAAAGAGACATAGGTATTGGCTTCAGAATTAAGAATGAAGCAAAGGTTATACGAAGAGACAAGGAAAGAAGAAGTATATGTATGTATGTATGTATGTATGTATGTGTGTGTGTGTGTGTGTGTGTGCGCGTGCGTGCGTATGTATGTATGTATGTATGTATGTATGTATGTATGTATGTATGTATGTCTGCTTGCATTTATCTGTCTGTGTATGTGTGTCTTTTTAAGGTAATAAGCATCTGTCTCCCCAAAACAAAATACATATACTTATTCAAGCTTAATAAAGAAATGAAATACACGTACAAGAAAACTGCCCAGGATAAGGTGAATTGGTTGTACTGAATACTATTACCTAGACATACATACATTGAGAACTGATGAATGTACTGTAGCATATATTGTTCACTGTCGTGTGGTTGGTTAAAGTTCTGCTCATGAATGACAACGTGGCACTTTACCTGCTTTTGATATTGTTTTTTTTTTAATCGCCATTTGTCTGTTTAGAAAATGGTGTGACTGATAGGAATGGTTGGTTTCCAGGTTATCTCGGGTCTTTGGAAGGTAGAGTCAATAACATGACAAACACATAATAATTTATGATTCCAATTTATTTTCCTTTATAAGAAAGGTGTGCATTGATCTTTAGGGGAGACCACCAGAGGAACAAAGGATTTAAATGCGCAGTATTTTAATTTGGTATGTTTGTTTGTTTGCTTGCTTGTTTTACATTAATTTTCCTCTTGAATGAATATCCTCAACTTTGGATGCTCATGAAAAAAAACAGTTACACGGGTGTATAAAAGAAAAGACTTGTTTAATCGCTATCAGCTTTCCGCTTATTATATTTCAAGATTTGTTAAAATTAAATGATCTTACTTTTGATACTTACGTTCAAAAAGGACAGGAATATATGACGAGCTTCCAATTTACAATGTACATATTACCTCAATAACTGACTGTCAAAAACAACCATAGTTGCCAACAAATGTAAGCCATATACAAATGTTCTAATACCTATATGACATATACACATGTTTTAATACCTGTACGCCATGTAAAAAAAAGTTTTGATTTACACCTGTATTTCCATAAGCAGATTTATACTTGAACCAAGTGCT
Organism: Megalonaias nervosa; assembly: GCA_016617855.1. Taxonomy (NCBI): domain Eukaryota; kingdom Metazoa; phylum Mollusca; class Bivalvia; order Unionida; family Unionidae; genus Megalonaias; species Megalonaias nervosa. Next base: position 8,231 of record JAECUM010022433.1, on the reverse strand, counting down.
TGCTTGTGTGCGTATTAACACTGATACCTCTTTACTGCAAATCACGTTTCAGCAAGGCAATTCACAGCATTAACAATTCGCTTTTGTGACTCGTATTTAAGTTAGTGTGTGTCATGTAATTAACCATATTTCACAGTGAGCCGCCAACGTAAAATCTTTCACACTGTGCCATATACATATCAGCATTTCCCACAACATCAATTCTTTATTTTTGATAGTGTGCCATCTAATTATCCATCTTCCACAGTTTACACTCTAATTATCCATCTTCCACAGTGTGCCATCTAATTATCCATCTTCCACAGTGTATCATCTAATTATCCATCTTCGACATTGTGCCATCTAATTATCCATTTTCCACAGTGTGCCATCTAATTATCCATCTTACACACTGTGCCATCTAATTATCCATCTTCCACAGTGTGCCATCTCATTATCCATCTTACACACTGTGCCATCTAATTATCCATCTTCCACAGTGTGCCATCTCATTATCCATCTTACGCACTGTGCCATCTAATTATCCATCTTTCACAGTGTGCCATCTAATTATCCATTTTACATACTGTGCTATCTAATTACCCATCTTACACATTGTGTTATCTAATTACCCATCTTACACATTGTGTTATCTAATTATCCATCCTTCAAAATATACCATACAATTATCAATCTTTCACAGTGCGACATCAACTTATCCATCTTACACATTGTGCCGCCTAATTATCAATCCTTCACATTGTGTCATCTAAGTAATCACCTTTCACAGTGTGCCATCTAATTATTAATCTTTTACAGTGTGCCATCTAATTATCCATCTTACACAGTATGCCATCTAATTATCAAGCTTACACAGTGTACCATCTAATTATCCATCTTCCACAGTGTGCAGTCTAATTATCTATCTTGCTCAATGTACCATCTAATTATCTATCTTACACCGTGTGCAATTTAATAATCCATCTTTCAAAGTGTGACATCTAATTGTACGCTAGCTAGTATACATGTTACAAAAAATTTAGCTAGTTTACCAATTTCTGCTAAAATTGTTGTCATTAAAATTTTAAACGTAGATGACTACAAGGATGGATGGTTTGGGAAGTTTGTACCCAGGGTTATATCTCAGTAGCAACCGTTCCTAAGCGCCGTGGTGAACTAATGGTGTGATTACAACGACTAAACAGTTTGTCTTGTAGATCTTTCTTTGAAGCAGTGCTCTAACTGGTGTATAGTCTGTAATTTTATACATCCCTTCAAGTCATGAATCTGTTTTAATACAAGGGCTACATTTCATGCCATCTGTTTCGCATCACAGAATACAACTTTTAAGATTTGGTAAACCCATCAAGAAAATTGTATATCTTTTTCCATTATCCAAGATTTTATGTCACTAGTGTGCTGAAATGAGATATTCGCAAAAAAATGTGACCACACTAAACATTTGTGCTTTATTGTACTTTAGTGAACGACCTATTTGTCTTTCCTAAGTGATGACCAACAATGGGATGTGTTGTTGATCAGTGCTGCGGGTTATTCCATAAACTTTGAACTATTCCGTACATATTGCGAACAAACTATTTTCACGAATTTTCAGACACGATCTTTTGCTTGCACAAGCATTACAACCGCCCTAGCATATCCCGCAATAAAGGTGGTGGGATGGACAGCCTAGTGGTGGCCCAAAATTCCCATCCAACAGTCTTTTTTTTTAGGAGAGGAAGCCCCACAATTAAAGTGTTGCTGGGGGTGGCAGAATTTCTTAACGCCCTACTATTTCATTGGCAAAAACTTATGTTTTAATACTCTGAGAGAATAAGTGTAACAATCCATTCTGTCAATATATATTATTTCGATACATTTTTTCCCATATACGAATATATTTTTCTTAAATAACACCAACCGAGGATATTTGTTACATCTTCTCTTTAACAGGAATCGAAATAAAACGATCGCAAATATATTATTCAAACGGTTTATAGGAAATGGAAAGGTTTTTATATTAATATTTCTGTTTTATATTGCAGAATTTTCCGTAATCCTTAGACGAGAAATTTGCTTACAGAGTTCAATATTAAAGATACCTACAGAAGCCTCTCGCATGCTTCACACACACACACACACACACACATTAGATAGTATTATATTTGTACGCCAATCAGATCTTAAATCCAGACTTGAATCTTATGTTTCGTCTATAAGCCATGTATTGGGATTTGCCTTATCATCAATTTTACACTTATCTGTTCTACGGAACGTATGTTTTTGTCATGGATAATAAAAACAGGTTATAACAGTTTGGTATATGATGCAGTTTAAAATGTCAGGTTTTTTTTCATACCATCAAACCTTATCTCGACATTGTAGGCCTATTGCATGTTTTTATACGATATTTCACTATTGGTTGCCCTCAGTGTTGATGAGAGAAAAAGAGAAACGTTTTCAGTACATTTGTTTTAACTATCTATAAATTACGCTGAAGAAAACTTTGAGAGGAAAGATAGGCATGTATTTGTTGTTAGTTTTATGTCACTAATGTATTTGATTTTATTTTTATGTCGCTAATGTACAAAATGTCATCAAAACCTTAGAATCTTTCCAGTGTCCATTAGCACTCCCTTGAAATACATTAAAATACCTAAAAAGCTGCAATGTAGAATGTCATATACTTGTTATTTAGGTTTGGTGACAGAATAATGGAAAGATGTTCAACTATATATAGCTGGTATATTTGCTTATTTAGGTCTCAATTTTCCCGTTACAAACATCTACTGAATCCAAATTAGGTCAAAATGGTTTGCCCTGGGATTTGGTTACAATCTGAAATCCGTCGATGTATGTTGAACAAACAGCTCAGAGAGGATGTGATGTGGCCATATTTTATAATAAATGCATTATCACGTAAACTTGTCATTGACATAAACGTGGAAAATGTGTCCTTTAAATCAAACAGTAAATACACATGCAAATGAATTAATGACTCCCGCCGTAAAATAACTGGTTTTGGGATCGTTTTCTCTGTGCACTAATTTTAATCTATTATGCAATAATTTTAATTGATTAAAATCAGACCATGTATTCATTATCCGTTGGCATTGTTGAATGGCGTAAAACAGATGTACACTTGATCCAAATGTTAAATGCTGAAACTATACAGGAGAAGAGAAAAGAAAAGCATTAAAGCAAGCGAACCAGCACGGTGCAGTTGTGCTGGAGTGCACCTCCAGATAATGTACTTCGTCACCACCAGAGACACCAGTTACTATCGATAGAGCACAGACACTATTACCGATTGGTGCACCTAGAATGGTTAATGTGGTCGTAATTCCAGTCACACCAAGACCAACAGTTGCTGCCGCAACAAGCCAGTATATAGCATGTACGACCAAGCACACGCGTTTATATTTCACGATCAGCGTGATTCTCTTAGCAATTTCATTTCACAGCTGTTGTACCGCTTTGATTATTCTTTCTACGACGGTAAGACTGAGGGTCCATCTTAGTTCTTCTATTAATAATACAATTGCCAATTTTAATTGCACGACATGCAGACCTAGTCCAGTCACATCATCACGCGCTTGCGCAATACGCATACACACTTCTAACCAATTATTCACTTTTATTGGCACAATTGTCATGCAGTTATACAAAAATCTCTGCCTCAGGGAATACTTAAATCTCTTGTGATTGTGTGTTCTAGTGGTTTAGCACCCATCTAATTTAAAAACACACAAATTACGCCAGAACCTTTTACATCTAACGATCATCTTTGCCCAATAACTGTTAACCGAACATGCGTCCTGGTTGAACAACAGTCGAGGCCTTTCTTTGCTCATTTGAGTTTAAAATATTTGATCGTGAACGTAACTGGGTGGATACATCGGTGAATACCACTCCACTATTATAGAAACAATCCCGGAGTGTTCTTACACCTAGTGCTGCAGTCAACGCTTGAACATTTTCATGTGCACGTGCGATGATTCAAAGCTGGCATAGAGTTAATAGTGATAGTTCAGGGCAATTTCTTCTTGGCCCTTAACAAAAGTATACATCAATTCATGCGAGGGTTTGGTAACACCGTTTTGACGCAGATATTGATCGTCAAGTTGAACGAAACTGTTATCGATGTTAATATCCGCTGCTAGCTGATTCAACACCTAGTTGATGGTAAATTCTACAACCCCATCAGCGCGGTCAGATTCCATTACGTATATAATAAGATAAAATCTAATCTTAAACACAAACACTAAAGACGGTTAAATTTCCGTCCGGATAAATGTTGACTGCTTCGAACCGAATTTCATCTCCGGCAACTAATGTCTCTGAAAATGTATCTGTGTAAAATTCGCCATCATTTTATTTTGTGATACGTGATATTGGTGGTACAAAACTAAAACCAAGATGTCGCTTATCATTTATTAACATTGCCGTTAGACCCCACGAACCTTTAGATCCAGTTATGATGAATAGGTATGACCCAGACTCTTGCACCTTTAAGATGTGACTTTTAGGTTTATCAAAGCCATTATCTATAAAATCTAGAAAAAGTCGACCATTTACTAAGATAGAGGCGTCAGCTTTTTCCTCTCCTTCTTTGGTTAATATTCCCATAATCAAGGTCCATGGAGTTAATACACGCAGGGTTCGGGCATGTGAGTGAATTCTTTTTGCACGTATTGTCTTTATGCAACATTAACTGGATGAACAGTTTTTGATAAATGCAACCGACACGCCCCTGTCTCTGATTCCACCGTTGTCAGTGAACACACCAGACTATTTTTTTTTACCACAAAGTCGCCATTGAGCTTGACAATAATACCTTGAATGTCTACGTTTGACGTTTTCAGTTTATCAGGTTGATCTTTAAAAATCACAAGCTCACCTGGATCGACATCAACAACAACATGACTAGTACTCTCAGACAAATATGCCTTCGTGACAAATCAGCTCAAATCTTCATCAGCACTGTGTTGTCGAGCAGAATAACGACGGTAAATATTAATGGACATTGTTGTAAAATACTAAACGTACTTTACTCGATAAGAGTTTGCGGGGTCGGTGAACGCCCCAGTGCACGCAACGCTTTAATGACAAGATGACCGCATATGGGGCCATCCAACTCAGTTTGTACTGGTAAATTTGAACAAAATGGTTTTCGTCCATCAGTGTCCCGGGACAAATAATGAACATCTTCAACTCGCGGTGCAAGTCTATACGAGTCAAATTACAAACTATGTTGAGGTGTTACCACGTATTTGACCTAATGAGTGCCAGGGCCTGTTGATGAATCCAGATTGACTATACCAGTTTCACGTGTGCGTCGCATCATCCATGCAAGTTCGTCACACATAAAAGCACGACAAAAATGTTTGATTGATTTTGCCATCGAGAGTAAATCAAGATTGATCAACGGGCGGGTCAACAGCGAAAGTTCCTGCGACCCGGTAATCGAAGACCTCTGTCCGATGATATTTGACGACTCGTACCTGACAATCAAAGGCCTCATCCTTTTTTATGCGTCCTCCAACCTTTCTTTTCAACGCCATTCCTGATGCAGTTCCGACAACCCCTAACGCTGCAGCTTTTGCAACCGCCGGAGCCGCTGCTGCCAACAATGCTGGAATGGCTGAAAAGAATGTAAATATTCCACCAGTCTTTTGCATTTCTACTCGTGCAGTTTGTCGCGACTATAACATATCTTTGACTTTTTGCGGTCTTCTATCACATTTTAAATCAATTCTTGCTTTTCCTTGAGTGGCTTTACGGCGTTACTTCTCATACTTTTCTGTGTCATCACTGCCGGACATTTCTTTTTACATGATTTGGTTTTGATTGTTAAATTAGTGCATCTACATCCAAACCAGCTCGATATTTACTTATTCAAGTTCCGGTCAAATCAGTGGTGAGAAAACTATATGTTCAGGTAATCTGCTCAAACATGTCACGAAACTGATCCCACGTGTGTTTGCGGCACACGAAGTCCAATGAATATTTCCAAGACCACGCGCGTCAATGCCTCAAAATATCATCAGCATGCCACGAAATATTATCAGCATGTTACAGCTGTCACTAATCACTTTGTGGCCCGTGGGCGTATCGATGAGTCAGATAAATCACGTCCTGTTTTTGTGTTGGCCTCGTGGAAATATTTGTGCGGGATTGACTTGATTCTCAAGCATCACGTCGTCGTACACTACAAGGTTGTTTTTATTTGCGTCTAAATCGTCAAGGATCGTCAATGGTGGAAAAGAAATTGGTGGAAGCTCCGCTTGCTGTGGAAGACAAAATCGTCTTGTTGTTGCTACTACTTTTAAACATCTTTTGTAATATCATAATACGGTTGCTCATCAGCCGAAGGTGCAATCACAAAGAAACATATCCTAGGTTAACCATATTAATTAGCGCACGAACTGAGTTTGGAAACACGGTTCGTCACGGCTGGACGGTTTAGGTGTTGCTTGTGCGGAAAACATCAATAACGAAAAAAATCTGCGAATTTTCTTCTTCGTGATAAATTAAATAATATAATTATTGTATAACACAATCATGTCTTCATATTGTGTGCGATGTCGTGCCAAAATACGTATCGCAAATCCAACTCGTGTTGAAACAAGTATATGGACGAGCAGCGTTTACTGAAGCTTGTGTTCGATGTGGAGCAAAGAAATTCACGTTTATTGGTACTTCCATTTCCATCGGTGTATGCAAATGCGCAGTGACCAGTTTTAAAAAGTCGGCGGTGGTGATATCGCGGCCGCATTAACAAAGTTACCAGGTTCACCAATGAGTAATATCCCGGTGAAAAACATCTTCCTGGCTATAATTACTGTCGACCTGGTACACTGCTTCATCTACGACTCGATTCTAATAACCAATCAAGGCATGGTGAACCACTTATTAATCGCTTTGATGCTGCGTGGTACCGACATGACCTTGCTTATAAAGCATCAAAATATATCCATCTACGTCTCCGTGACGACGTAGATCTGATTCAATAATTAAATGCGATTAATCCAACACTGAGAAAACGAATCGCACGATGGATCGTCAAAGGAGATATGAAAGCCAAGATTGAACTTGTTGGTGGACAGAGTTCATTGGCCAAAGCCACTCATTAAAAGTAAAAAAGACATACCAATATAAACAAACAATGGACACAAAAAGCCAGACATTATCATGCATGGTTGACCAAACAAGCGCTGTGGCAAATTTAGTTACTAGTACCAGAGAGATTTCACGGGGTTGGTTCGATGTCTAAACACCGAATGAGGTCTATCAGGCTGTTTTGTTATTTCTTCCACACGATCGTGTCCGTGATCGACAAGGCCGATTGCGCACCTACAAATACGCGCTAACCATTGTCGATGTGGCTAGCAGATTAAAAGAAACGAAGCCACTGACATCAAAAGATTCTGAAAGTGTCGCAGATGCACTCGAGCGCATTTATGCACGCGGGTCATTCACATGACCACGATTGTTACAAGTGGATCCTGGCAAAAAATTTATCGGATCGGTGGCTGTGATGCTGGCCAACACCGTTTGCGAGTACGTGTCGGGCGTGTCGGTATTCATTGTGACCAAGCTATTGTTTAACGATTTAACCGTACTCTTGCAGAACGGTTATTCGGTCATCAGTATGCACAGTAATTGTTGATAAGGCCAGAGCGGTCTTAAGAATGGGTAGCACAACTTCCATTCGTCATAGCAGCATTGAACAATGAAGTCACACATACGACTCGATTCAAACCAGCCAGTTTGATTCGAAATAAGACCGTCACTGTTATTCAGAAAATGATTTCGCAACCAGCACCGTTATAACCGCTCAGCACCTGGAGAATTAGAAGGTGGACAACAACGTCTTGCCAATGACCCGATATGGTCCGTGGGTCTCAATATTTCACGTCTTTCTGATTGTCTCATGCGACTTGGTATGTATATTTCATGCTGCCATGCGAGTTGTTTTAGCTGTGGCACAGTGGGCATGCGTTTACTAAGAGGAGGGTGAAGTGTCTTTCTAACTGAGAAATTTTGTCGATAGCCTGTTTTATTTTTGGTATCTTGTCATGATCAGAAACTGCGATCGCTTCAGTCTTGGTGATTCTTTCATCTGTTTCTGTCTTATTGTTTTCTTATTATGGCATCTGTTTGTGCTTGGGCAGTCACAGATGTTTGTGGTTTTGATTTATTTCTGCGCACAGTATGGAACTCACGAACAGATCCACAGGGCTGACAAA
>JAECUM010022432.1:0-32500 GCA_016617855.1 Megalonaias nervosa | reverse complement strand
TCTGGACTTCCTCTGAATTGCTGTTCTTTGCAAATGTTTAATTCATTGATTTAATGCTGTATTGTGTATTTCTTTTGATCCCTTGCTCAGAAACTGAGTTTCCTTTTGTTGTGATTTCAACCTCAAAAATATGTTACATTATAGTCTGAATATATCTCCCCGTTAGCTTGTATCCCCCTACCGATTTAAAAATGAAAAGCATCAATGGGACAAAATATGTACAGAACGTAGCTAGTTTATTCATTGATTTATAATATCAAACCTGATTACGACCAAGAGGCTCTAACACTTTTATCATCTGCGCGTTTCATACAAAACGGAAGTTTTCAGTGTCAAAGACGACCCTGCTCGGCGGTCATTTTCCAGCTGCTGAACAAGCCCATTTTCAGCGAAAGGTTGGATTCACAACTACACATGTATGTACATAAAAGGTAAATACTACGTCGTCTGCTTCCGATATTTACAATGTCAAATCACGCAAACGAAAAGAATGGCAAGAGCAAATCTGCCTTTCACGCGGATTTAAGAAGCGGTGTAATTTCTGTGTACATATGTGCAAAGGGATATAATTCTAAACTCTTAACCTTATGGGAATTATCCAGCAGTTTCCGAATAGGATGAACTACGTCACTATGTTATGTGAGGAAAATAGACTCGCCCAGTGTACGCAATGCGCCGCCGTGCTTGTATGAAAACACCGTAAAGCACGAAACGCGCAGATGACAGTGTTAGGGCCACCCTGGTCAAGTCAGATTAGAAATTATAAATCAATGAATGTAATGACTAAGTTCTGTGCATGTTTTATCATATTAATGATTTTCTTTATTGAATAGGTAGCGGGATCAAACAAAAGGGATTCATGCAAAAACTACAGATGCCATAATATTTTGCTCGTAAACTCGAAAGAGAATAGAATATACCTTCAATATTTCAATCTCCAGATTTCACGTTTTCATTGAAATTAATCACCATCGATGGATTTTAATTACTATTTGCAATTTAGGACATTCACACTGTCCAAAAAATGAAACCAGGAACTTTGTTTTGCTGAAAGATAATCATGCAATTTAAGTACAAATATTTAATCAAATCTATTTATACAAATCTGATTAGTCATTTTGTTTTCATTACATAACTTAATTAACATAATATCATATATTCATTTTCAGACAATATTATTATGAATAGTCTACCAATAATAATAATAATAATAATAATAATGAACAGCAGCAACACTGCAAGCTATGTGTACACAAGATAACAACATAGACACTTATAATATTCATGGTATGAAGAAAGAACAATGATGTATATTCAGTGATAACATTTGCTCAGTATTTATTTACATTTCAAAACAGATTCGTTTAGCAAAGGAAGTCTATGTGCATTTTGCTTTGGTAATTATTACATAACTTTATAGGTATGTAGCACCAAAGCGAATTTCTGTTAAATTTATTTCAGTTGATAAATATATAATTTTCTTCTATCTGAAATGTTCGTGATGATTAACATATCCTTGCTTTTGTGAATACAAATTGCACAGGGAGTTCTCGGCACTCCTGAAGTGATGACTTGTAGTACAGATCCATTCGGTGACAGCTGATGAATGTTGTCAGACCAGTATCCAAGAACGTAGATGTTGTCATATTTGTCCACATCTACTCCATAGGGGCCATTGAGACTGACATGGCTGTAGGTAAAGTGCTTCCTACCATCCATGTCAAAACAGAGAAGTGAACTCATACCATACACAGTAACATACACTCGTGTTTTCATGTTATTCACAGCTACGTAGTTGTCTTTGGGGTCTACAGAGTCATAGTGATGAGTACACTTTACATCTCCTCTCGTGTTAATCAGACTCCATCCACTCTTGCTATTACCACAGTTACCGTTCACAACCATCTCACCCTTTCCAGCAGATGCTATTCCACTACAATTGTATTTGGTTGTTATCGTTCTGACTGGCCTGATGACGTCACCAATCACTGACAGGATCTGGACATTATTGTTAATATAGAATGACACTGCCACCTCCTGGTCATCCAGTACACAGACGTTCCATGGATGACCTGTTAGTGTATGACTTGTGATGAACTGATAGGAAGGGCTTAGTAGGATGCATTGGTTACTGTCAAAATCAGCAAGCATCACCCTGTCTCCAGGGAGAAACGTGACACCAGAATAAAGTGGTGTATTACCAGTAGGGACTTTAAGATCAATTACATCAACCCTCTCGATCTGACAGACTTTAGATGGTCTCTGCGAACATGTTAGTGGCAGGTTGTTGGTGCTTGTGGTAGTCACAACTTTCCCCAATTCAGACAAGGAGACGGACAAAATGGACTGTATGATAGGAGAGAATTCAACCTGTGCTGTTACAGTCTCCGTTTTCTCGTACTTTTCTCTGACCAGATTGTAATAGAAACATAACTGCGACCTCATCGTTTCCACCATAAGAAACGTTTGCAAATTGCTCCCATATTTATGTACTGTTTCAAGGAGATAGTGAGAATTTCTCACAGCATGAAGTAGTGACAAACACTGGTGGTTTTCGTCTTGTTTCTTTATAACCTCTTCTTTGTAAATTCTGCTTCCCTCAGTCTTCATTTGTTTTTCTAACTCGTCTAGAACTGAATTGATTTTCTTTCTTACTTCTCTGATTTGGTCGGTCATCCTATCAATTTGAATCTCAATAGTATTAACAGAGGAATCGTTAATCTCCATAAACTTCTTTAAATGGATCTCGATTTTCTTCATATCTGCAATTATTTCGTTTGGCTTGCTGTCGTATAGCAGAGCAGGGAGTTCTTTTTTTAAGTCTATCACTTTGGAACACATTTTATGGCCCTCGAAGAAGCACGTACCACAACCGGCGACGTTGTGTTCTTTGCAGTAGTATTTTATATCTTCTCCATGATGTTCCGAACATGTAAAGCCTTCAGCAATTTTCATCACATTTTCTGGGTTACAAGCTAATTCCTCCACACTAAGGATGGCATGATCCTTTGATACTTTCAGCTTGCTATGCACTTTCAAACAATCTCTACAAATCGCTTGTTTGCATACCATACAGAATCCTTCAGCCGGGACTGAGGAATCCCCAGTGTTACAAGCATCACACAAACGATCTACTTTCGATTTCGCTGGCAAGACTGATTGTAAGACTGTATTGACTGGAAACAAAGACGCCCATTCACTTGCCGGTCTGTTCTTTATAGACGGACTTGCAGAATTTCTACATACTGGGCACTTAATATAACTCAACTTCGTATGGTTCGTTGCCTCGGTTGTTATGTGAGACTGTAAACACTTCTCGCAAAAGGAGTGGGCGCAGGACAGTTGTCTTGGTATGTTAAATTGCTCCAAACAAATTGGACAGCAAGGCACATCCGTAGTCTCTGTTGTAGAAGCAGCCATCATTAACAGTAATCAGTATATAACTCTGTTAAGGAAATATCAAAATTTTCTCGTAGATCAAACTATTTGATTTACAAATTTAGTCTTTGCTTCGATAACATTCCTGTTTGTCCATAGCGCTTGGGCGTGCTTGATTTTCTAATGCAAAAATGTGTCTGAGCGTGTTTGATTTGTTCTGATGTTTCCTTCTAGTCGAGTCTGCTCTTTGCCTGATCAAATTTTTGTATTATTCGATTGGGGTTCTACATATTCCGACTGCTTATTCCTACACGAGCAAGCAATTACATGCGGATATTTCTCGTATTTGGCATGACACAATCAGCAATTTGAGACTTTTATCTTTTTCTATGAGACTAAAAAGACCAATGCTTCTTTAAAGTCTTTAAAGTCTAAAGAAAGAGAAAAAAGCCAACAAAACAAAACAAACAAACAAACAAAAAAAAAAAAAAAAAAAAGAAAAACCAAACAAACGAACAAACTGCATTTGTATATCTTCCACACGCGCAATGCCATCTTAATCCTTTTTAAACCACTAATTAGCTCGAATAGTCCGTACTGTGCCAGGATCGAATTATGTGTTATTTGAGGACTCTAGGAAGTCCTCTTTATTGGACTGGTTTTTGACATACGGGTATTTCGAGGCTGTTTTTCTTTCCCGAGGTTAGCGATTACTTCTTTGTTCGAATAATTTTCTCAACTCCGTAAAAAGACGTCATTAATTCGGTGGGTGGGATGAAAACAGCTGATTTAACAACAAATGCATGCTCTAAAAGGAAACTAGCAACACTTTCCTTGAAAGAGATCGATCTAATTTGCTAGATGGAAACCCCTCTTCAGTTAGATATAGATTCAATATTGTCTCACCAATATTATATCTGACACTGGGAATTGTCTGCTTAATTAAGTGTCTCGATTAAGGAAGGCCAAACGTAGATATACGTAGGAGGTTCCCTTTCTAAAAATAAATCATGAGTATGAGCAATATGGGCATGTGATTCCTGGAGGTGCAGTATGACGAGCTAACGCAGGTAGAAGTCGAGATGTCACGTTAATTTATGTGGAGATAAAAGAATAATTACTACTGACCGGATGGAATGAACTCTTTTGATGCATAGTAATGTATTCTGCAAGGAAAAAGGCAGTTTTGCTGCATTTTTTTCAAAGAACCAATTGAAGCAAATTTATTGTTGTATAAGGGGATAGTGCGTGCCATTCAGTGTCTTACCGAGTGAAAACAGTGATCCTTTGATCTCTCTCTCTCTCTCTCTCTCTCTCTCTCTCACACACACACACACACACACACACACACACACACACTTATTGTATTTAGATATAAACAGCGATAATAATAGCTGTGGCATTAAAGATTAGACACTCTCTATCGCTTGTAGCTCAATTGTCATGTTATGCAGTTTCATTTGTTAATTCACATTTATCACTTATGTTAACACCCATCAAAAGCAAAGTGTGATCATAATAACCTAACTAGCTTGTCATACTATATTTTTCCATATTCTTGAAGTCCCATGAAAGTGGTGGTCCGGTTCTGTCTTCACGAAACATTTTAAGAACAAAACTCAAACTCATTCAAAACCCCCAAATCCGATTAAGTATTGTAAAAGTGAATTATTTATGGCCGAGTCAATTACGTGTTTTAAGCAGAAATTTAAACTACCATGAAATATGTTATTGTTGAACAACCGTATTATAAACAACATGGCGTAATTGAAGTTTATCGCAATGAAAATGTTCAATTACTGCGAAACCAAAATGTTTTCCCCATGAATATTTATAATTTTATCTTTTGGGAATATATCTTCATGAATGAGAATGGTAACTTTGTATGGTAGCATGAGCAAAATCTCAGCTAAGAAACTGAATAAAACTTTTAATGACTCTAATTAATTATTATTTAATTTCAAAATGTCAACATTTCCAGGCTGAGATTATGACTTAGCTACTATTCACGTTACAAAATGTCAACATTTCCAGGATTGTGTCAAGACTTAGCTGTTATTTACGTAAAAGAATGTCGATATTTCCAGTTTGGAACCCTAACTACGATTTTGTTCCAGTGCTAGTCATCACCATAAACTGCCAAACTGCAGACATTATAGTGATATGACTAAAACTGTTAAAGCTACATTAAAAATCCAAATCACACACACACACACACACACACACACACATGTAGGTCAAAATGTCAAGATCACAACAGGTAAAAAATGTTCTGTCTGATAACTATACTGGTACACTGTTTACTTTCATACAAGTTTGTGGATGGCCTTCATTTTAGGTCAGAAACAAACCTATTGATTTGGAGGTCAATTGATCAGAGGTCAATTTTACACTGACTCAAAGAAGAAAGATGCATGGGCTTCAGATGATAAATTAAATTCCAGACTGTGTACCTTAAACAAATTTTATTGATGGTTTGCAATTAGGGTAATGAAGAAACCATTGGAAAATGAATGTCAAGGTAACAGTGTATTGTAATATAAAAATGATTCTGTGCACACTGCTTTAAGTTCCATACCACAAAGTTTGACAAAAGTTAGGTTGCACATAATATAAGGAAGGAATATATTTAATTTTGGTGTCAAATATAAAGGTCACTATGGCAAATAAGATAGAAAGTGTCTCTGTTTAAAACCACATAGAGACACCAAACTTGCAAGTTTTTGTTTTTGTTTGGTATCAAAAGAACATAGACAGTAGACATAGTGCTAAGAATGTTACCACGGCTGAAATAAGAAATATTTGTTTACATGTATAATATTACTTGTGCAATGCACCAAACATTATGAATGGTTTGCCTTATGTAAATTATGCATCTAAAATAAAAGGTCGTTATCAACGTCTTTGTGATCCATAGGTCAGTAATGTCCAGAATTAGTCAAGCCCTGTTATTGGCTGCATACTTAAATATTTCCCTCATATTGGACAACTAGGCACATCTTCAGTCTCTACTTTAGCAGCCGCCATCTTTAACAGGAAACCATTATATAAACTTGCACGGAAACCATGACAAATCCACTGTCAATCTATCTGTACAACCTATTAACATATACTTCCTTTGAATAAACGGTGTTGATAGTTCTAAGTTTGTAAAGCATGGGCGTGCTCAATTAGTCAATTCCACCATGAGAAATACTCTGTGTTTTCGAGTTTTCCTTCTAGCCGATTCATACTGTTCCAGAATTCATTTCTAGAGGATACTGAAACTTCCTGTTTCTTTGAATCTTTTTTGCTTATTTTAATACTGGATTGAGGACAATTAATTTCCCTATATGCTCCATCAATTTCTTTGTCAGCACTGAATTTCCCAGTGTGTCTAAATCTTATTAAATCGTATGTTGATCCATATTCTCATCAAAATGGAACTCACAGTGACGTTCATGCCATAGCTTATAACGCTTTAAACTGTAAACAATTCAAAATGTACTGGGTCAGAAATTTCACTTCCGGTCACGTAGCAATGCCTCTAAATAAATAGGCATTTTTCTTTGAATCAATACCACGAATGCCTAAATCGAAGTCAAGTATCACCACCAAAACGAATGAGGAAAAATTGCTATGAAAATGGACTAGGATTATATTCGTGGGTAGAGACACGAAAGTGATACTTGCGACCTGTTTCTATACGGGTATTTTGAGATTCATTTATTGTCTGAAGTGGAAAGACACTTTCTTGTTGCACTCATTGTCTCTAGCCAAGGTTCCGATATATTAACCGTATCTATACGTTGGAGGATCGATCAGATATCTCAGTGCTCTGTCCCAGAGACATCTATTGGATTTCATATTAGCCTGCCTTATTATGCAATGCCAACGAACCAACAGCGTGTAAAGCGATGCTTTGTACATCGGCCGAAAATGGTGCAGGTAATTGACTTTAAAAGGATACTTTATAAGTTTAACATCGCAAGAGACGACTACGTAAGAGAGAAGCCATTACAGGTGTATTTGAAGGGAAGGATCTATTTGTACAAACACGGACCAATAGTGGAAAATTGCTTATTTATGAGACTATTCCAGTTGTGTGCTCTCCTTGTCTACATCATACAGGAACGGTTTTAAAATTTGATCAACTTGATTTTGATTGGATGCGGTGACTTGCCGGCCGCATGCAATGAAATTAATAGACCCGAACCAATGAAACATCTGATCGATCCGCCAAGGTGTAGATGAGATTAACATATCGGAACCATCGCTAGCGAAGATATCTCGCACTGCCTTTGAAGTTTCTGAATTTCATAAAGAAAGATTTACCATAATAACAAAATAGTGCAATGGAGGCAGGTACGATGTAAATATTATGGAATACCCGTAGATGGCTGCTTGCAAGTTCTACTTTCATAATTCTATCCATGTATATTGTATTCTTCATTGATGCAAATTGTACGTGGCAGTTTGCAAGTGCTGCTTTACTTCTGCATTATTGTAAATGGCTGCTTACAAGTTGTCACCTGAGCGTAATGTTGTCCCGGCAGGCAAAAGTCGCGAAATTTGCACGTTTCGGAGCCCGTAACTTCAGTTTCGTGCAACGCAAAATAGTCAATGATGGCTTGATGCATAGAAAAATATCTCAGGAGTAAAACTAGCCATAGAATATGGTCGTATGCCTTTAAAGATGGAAATAGCAGAAGGAAATCGAGGGTCACGGGTAGAACGAAGTATTGGGAAGTTACTGACCTTGTATCTTACATAGTATGATAGACGGGGTCCATGTCAGAACGGGTCATGGGGGTAATCTGAGGTATTTTTGTCACTCGGTATGATTTTTTTCCTTCATATTATTGTTGTTGTTTTTTTTTTGTTTTTTTTTTCTCAACATCAAGCTCGCGTCGAGCACCTGTGGTCTATCAAACTATATAAGAGAGAAGTTCACTGTGACGAATATTTCATGGTTAAGTGATTTACGTCTGTGTTGAGCTCAGTTTCTTTAGGTTGGCTCTGTGTTTGAGCTATTTTTTCATTGTTTATTTCAGTGATGAAAACTCGTATGCATATGTGCCAATGCGAGTTTCAGGAAACCTCTCAAAATCTACATGAGATTGATACTTCATGAATAAAAATAAATGATTGTAATGCAGCAAGTTTTTATCCAGTTCTGAAATATATTTTTCATGATTAAATGACACTTGGAGCCAAATGACACTTATCAGACTGTCTATGACACATGAATGACTTTCTCCCTATGAAAATAACTTACAGATGGGTTGGTTACGTGGATTCGTCACTTATTACGTTACTCTAAGTTACTTGTATTCATCATGTATAAAGTACATATAAAGAATCTGTATTCATTACTTACTGTGTATAAATCATTTGTATTCATCACTCTTATAAACTGTGTATAAGTCGCTTATAAACAGAATATAAATCACTTGTATTCATCACTTATAAAGTGTGTACAAGTCATTTGCATCCATCACTCATATAAATTGTTCATGGATGGCACATAGGGAATGATTAAAATTGTAAATACGAATTAAAAGACGTATCGTAAAATACGTTTTTGGAATCTGTATCTTTATAAACAAAACCCAAATAAGCTTATTTATCGTGCATACAGACGCATGGTGGAGTGTACTTGCTTGTCTGTGTGTTGATGTTGTGCATTATATAGCTTTTCATTACTTTGCTTAATCCTTTGGAGACTTATCCATGTTACATTCAATTGAAAAATAAATATGCTGTCTAAATTTTATTTCAAATGACATAGCCTTTCTTAGGTGTGGTATCTATGATACAACATAATCCTTTTATTAACTGAAACTGTTTATGTACTGTTTGCATATACGCAGGGGCGACAATGGGGGAAGGGCAATCGGGGATATATCCCCGGGGCCTGGGCCTAACAACACTTTTTAATTTTATGAAAGAAAATTCTTGTTTCAACAAGAACTAGGAGAGGCCCGGATGTTTCTCACACCAGGGCCCGGGATCGCTTTCTGCGGCCCTTCATATACGTGCATAGTTTCTCTCGTTACACTTGTCTGCTAACTTGGCACGAATATGTATAGATCTGTAATTATAAAGTAATGATATTTTAATTCTTGGAGTCATCTTCGGATTATGTAGAATAAAAAACAAGAATCATATCAACATGTTTATCTTTCTTGCTTTTATTAACCTCTCAATCTAATGTATCTTTCTTCCATTCTCTTGTAAGTATTAGAAAATATTTCAATATCAAGTTCATTTACAAATTTATCAATAGTTTCTATATTACAGGGTATCTATTTGGTTGCTATGATAACCATAAACACACACCAATTTCGTGGACATTAGCAACTTGCATGCATATATATGCAGCACTTCGTACAATGTCACCCCAATCTTAGTATACATGCTAGTTTAGAAGCAATTCCATGCATCTGGCTAAACAAAGTCAGTATTGTACTAAAACAATTAAGCATAAAGGAAATGGGGCAATTAGAAACAAATTAGCATCAGTAACAAGTTCATATAAACCAACACAGCACTACCAGGGTTAACTTTTCATCAAACTCCTCTGTTTTACAAGATGCAGGCATAACACCAAGTTGAACTAAATCATTGTGTCGCTTTTGATTAATGATGCCAAAGATATTACTCCTTCAAACAACTCTTGGTTCCCTATTTAACATGTGCAGTCTTTCCCTTGAGGGTTTTCACTGGTGAATTTAACTGGTCGGATTTCAGAAAGTGCATGCACAAAGTCTTTTCAGTTACATGTATTCCCTTCTAGTTCACAATATTGATTTAAAAAACAAATTCAATCTACATGGTTTGTGAAACCTTGAAAACGTCTTAAATGTGAGGGTTTGCCTTGAAAACTCATTGATTTTTAAACAAGCTGGCTTTTTATCCTATAAATGGCCATGAATTTGCAGAACAAGCATTTTCTGGGAGTCTGCCTGTCTTAATGCTGAGTTACATCTGTCATATTGAGTCAAAATCAGACATTTATCAATCCCTAGTATACAAACCAAAATACATAAAACTTAAATTCTATAATCTAGAGTTTCCAAGCAGGTATTTAGTCAGATTACATGTAATATGCAGTGATGTGAACTAAATTTAACATTACACTACAACTATTGAACTCTATTACAAGCAATTTACATTGCAATGAAAAAACCCCATAAATTTTACAACAATCAATCACACAAGCAATTGTTTGATTATAAAGGGGAACATGATATCAGTGAATTACTGTAAGCCTACAAATAACAATAATAATAATAATAATAATAATAATAATAATAATAATGACGACGTAATAGAGCGCTTAATCTTTTTAAAAGGGAGCTCTAGCACTTTACAACATTAAGTTAACACATAAAGGCATAGAACAATTTACACTTATGCAGCATAAAACACATGCAAATGTCTCACAGTCACTAAAAAAACCCAAATAAATTATTACACAAAATAACAACATGAAAGATACAAATGGGTTTACAAAAATAAAATAAAAACACCAAATGTGTATACAATATAGTTTCAATCTAATAATGATAAAATGGATGAATGTTAAATTTTTTCTTGCTGGTGGAAAATATGTGACTTGAGACAACTCTTGTATGTGATCTTGGTCTCTTTGTGTTTGAGATCAAGAGGCATTTCATTTCATGTGGCTGGGCCATGATATGCAAATGAACGTTGTCCATAGGACTTAGTATTTACCTTGGGGATATTAATATGTGTGTCAGATACTGAGCGAAAGCTTCCAGCAGGAGTATACACATGGGTGAGATCACAGAGGTGTTTCAGACCAGAGACAGTCAATGCAATGTAGGAGAGAGAAAAGTTTAGTTTTTTATTCTACTGTAAACAGGTAGCCAGTAGAGTTTGTAAAGAAGTTGGATGATATGATCTGCTCTTTGTGCTCTAAAAATGATCCTTGCTGCAGTGATTTGGACCTTTTTAATTTTCTCCAGAAGACATATTTGCATACCAGAAACAAAAGTATCACAATAGTCAAGTCCAGAAAGTAATAATGATTACGCAAGGTCTTTTTTGTGGCATCAACTGTGAGAATATTGCGAATAATGCTGATGCGTCTCTGCTCCATGAATGCTACTCTTCAGAATGTTCAGGTCATGTTGGTACAGTGGGAGAGAATTATCAAAAGTAACGCATAGATTTCTAGTGATCGTCTGAATTTAATGAGAGTGTCACTTATTTTAATTCATCTGATAAATTCTGGGCTTGTGAGGCAACAAGCATGGATTCAATGTATCATTCTCCATTTGTAGGTTATTACCCGTACACCTCATTCATGATTTAACATCAGAGACGAACTTCTTTATGCCTTTGATAGTGAAATGAACTTCATTTGCACAGCTATATGAGTTTGATTTGCATACAACTAGTGTAACACAGGATGGCAAATTATAACACTTGATAGGGGTGGCCTTGTATATGGAATAAGATCATTTTCCTAGAACAGAACCTTATGGAACACCATAATAGATATTACCGGGGCTGAAAAGTTTACCATTTACTGAAACAATTTGTTTTCTTTCAGTCAGGTATGTCCTGAACCATGATAAAGCACTACCGTGGAAGCTGAAAACATGCTGCAGATGGTGAAGTAATATATCATAGTCAGTTGTATCAAAGGCTTCGGATAGGTAAATATTATGCTAGAACTGATGTCTTGCCATCATTCAGAGCTGAGAGAAAGTCATTAGCAACTTTTAGAAGGGCACTTTCAGCACTATGATAGAGGTAATAAACCAACTGGTGTGTGTGTGTGTGTGTGTGTGTGTGTGTGTGTGTGTGTGTGTGTGTGTGATTTAGATTTTTAACTTAGCTTTAACAATTTTTCAGCCATATCGCTACGATGTCTGCAGTGTGGCAGTTTATAGTGATGTCTAGTATTGGGGGCATCATGCTGCAGACATGTGGCATGATGTCCCACCCAGTCACATTATCCTGACACCAGGCCGACCAGTCCTAACACTAACCTCTTAATGCTGAGCGCCAAGCGAGGCAGCTGTTAGTACCATTTTTGTAAGTCTTTGGTATGACTCGGCCGGGGTTCAAACCCGTGACCTCCTGCATCCGAGGTGGACGCTCTAACCACTAGGCCACCGGAGTGGTTAATAAACCAACTGGAAAATACTTAAGAGATTATGTAAATTGAAGTAAGATGCTATGTGAGACAACAAACATTTTCTAAAACTTTTGACTTGAATTTGAGGTTTGAAACGGCGACAATTTTTCAAATCAATAGTGTCTCCAGTTGGCTTTTTCAAAAGGAAATTATCAATAGCAGTTTTAAAAGGTGATGGAAAATACCAGTAGAAAAATAAGTACTGATGATGTCAACCAAAGCAAGCAGAATAGCATATAAACACTCAAATAGCAGTAATGTAGAAATTGGAAAACTTTTACATGACTTAGGGGCACAAGTCTTTAGGAATGTTCCAAGAGAATCCGTAGATATAGGCTGAAATGTTGTGAATTGGTGTTGGTGAAATTCTGCATCATAGCTGTAAAAATTACCTATTTAACTGCCTTGTCATACTGCAGACAAAGGGAGTTAAATCTTGCATTTTCATTTTGAAAAAAAGATGAATTAATTTCCAAAATCATGTGTATAGGTTAGACGCTTGACTGTTTAAAAATAGCCTTTTCAGGCAAATTGTCTGCATAAATAAACAAAGCTGTAAATTAGCAAGGTCTAAGGTGCGAGGCTCCTAGAACTGGAGTCTCTGGGGTGAATGAATTAAAGGTCAAATGTGACAAAAAGCGAGAGATGGGTTTGAGAATAGCAGTAGAAAGAATGAAGATCTGCAATGATGAGACATGGAAGTTTTATAGTTTAAATTGTATTGATCTATGCATACTGTATTACTTGTCCTCAATAAATCATGTATAGTCATACCCAATTTCCGTAAAATAACTCACCCCACACCCCACAAAACTCCATCCCGTCTATAGCAATGTGCATACTCATCGAATGCTACATCAAGCGCTACATCAAGTCTTCAGTCATTGTCTCAATTCTCCAATCTACCACTTTCACATGTTTTCTGCCTCCCATTAATACTCAGTTTGCCTACTTTGCCTTGATTATTTAATGCTTTAGCTTGCAGGTTAAGAGGGATGGATGCCTGTATCCTGTAAAATTAGTTAGACTCCATTTTGTCTGTGCATGGCTTTCAGCATATATAGGAGACAAAGGACCCAAGAAGTCACCAGTTTGACCTATGTGAAGCTACTTGTCAAGCTTTCTCATGTCTGAGGTGAGACTAAAGTTCACAGGGACAGTGTTGAGATGTGTGAGTGACCTGTAAAGGTGAGTGCCTCAGACCACTCGCCAACCAGGGCTCCACTCAGAGCCAGCATGTTGCATGTTACAGTTTCTTACTTAATTTTGTGGGTACAGGGTTTAACAGCAATTCCTCACAATCTTGGTTACATAGCACCAATTAGATGTAATGTTCCAAATATGTAAAGGTGCAAAACCTAAAAGATGAGAAATAAGCTATATTCCAATATGATACAAAAATAAATGATAATAATTGTTTACTAGATTGTAGATGAATTTTGTCTTATGGGCGATATCAAGGCTGAAGCCATGGTTTTCATTTAGGTCATTTTCCCCATAGTATTAGTTTTTCAAATATCCTTTTTCGTGACTTAAAAATTATAATTTATGCATATTACAGTTTACAGCCTGTCTTTTGCATGTGTCATATGGATAATTATTGTTAATATAAGAGAACAAATCAATTTTTTAACAAGACACATTGTTCACAGCTGTATTAGGTCTTTTCATAACCTTCGATCACAGAAAAGAGAATAGTTTTATCCTTATCTGTCCGCTGAACATTTAACCTGGTACTGTAGTATTTTACCTAATGAGTGGCCAATATACTATTCAAGTGAAAAAACCCCATAAAAGACAGGTTTAAACATATCTCTAGAAACAAGAGGCTGTAGCGAGTCTAATATTACTCATTTGGTTCAGATAGCAATATATATTTCATCTACCATGGGCAGAAAAAATGACCAATTTGAAACAGTTTACCTTGTTAGTAGTTTTAGCATTAACTGTTCATAACAAAATCTCCACTGTATTCAAAATTGTACCAATTAAAATTAAACCCAGGTCACCTCAGTTAAATTTTCATTGTTGTATGTTTAAACGTGTATACTGTATTCACAAGCATGTCATCCAGTCATAACCAGATCACCTCATTTACATCTGCAGATATTTTCGATAGTTATTTAATTTATCTGAGACCTATATGTAAATAGTTATAGTAAACATCAGTTCATACGTAATTCCTAGGGCTCATCCACAATATCAGCATCATATATCTTATCTGCATGTATTTTCTTATTGCCTATCTCCTACAGGATTTTCCTGATATAGTGTTACATTAAAAGATTTGCTAAAGTGTTATTTTCAAGGAAACCGTAGGAAATGACCAAACCAAGTTACTGACAGATGCACAACACAAAATGGATCCAGGGCAATGACATTAGCCTATGTCATGGTGAACTTAAAATGTAGTCAACACAAGTGAAATTACTTGCAGGAACAATGTGTAGCAGGCCTTGCAAAGTTATGCAAATTCTTAATTTAAGTGTGCAACATACAATGAAGCTGAGTTAAACAACAAAATTTAAAGTGAACACAGAACATTTGCTGGCAACAATTAAAAAGCTACAATTAAAAATCCATAATCAAATAATTACTCTAAAATACCTCACTGACAAAGTACCAGCTCTTATCACATCCACTAGTTATATCACATAAATGCTGGATAAATTGCATCCATTTAACAGTTTTAATTATTTAGTACAGGAGGTTACAATATCTATTTATTGATACCTCATTCACTCATTCAGAAAATCCAAGACTATTCACAATGCTATTTAACCATATCTATTTATCTATCTCCTACATGCAATGTCAAGGCTATTTAAGTAACTACCTTACCATATTCATTTATCTTTCAAACAATTCATGTACTGTACAATGCCATAACTATCGGTATTGCTACATAACCATATATATTTATCGTTCACCTATTTCTTGCAATTTACAATATCGGTACTATTCCTATTAATCATCATCTCATTACATTGCAATACCTAGTTAACCATCATCTCTTTCATTGTTCCACTCATTCAGCTATCCATTCATCAATGCACATAAAGGTTCAGTAATGTGGACATCACTATTGATCCTAAATGTGTACCTTAGATGGAAGAGACACAAAGCAAACCGTTTTGTCTCAAGATAATTTTACACTAGTTTTCATGCATGTATCCGTATCTTAAACTGTAACCATTTGTAGATTTGTTTTCATGAAACTAAATGCTCTCAATTTAACAAATCTACTGTTAGAAAATGACGGTGCCTGTTTGCAACTTTGACATTATTTGGGCAACCAGTATTATAAACATATTCGTGACAATCAGTATCAGATCTTTTAAATGTATAGTACACAGCACATTTCTCATGATTATCAGCAACCTTCATTATAATTGGTTGCATTCTGTGTGCACTTTCAAGAGACTCCAAATGCTGAATCGATGATCTGATGTGATCTGCATATTGTAAGGAGATAGTTATATTAACCAGTTTAAGTATGAACAGATTGGAGAACTCTGGTATTGTGTCACCCAAATCCAGATTCTGTAGATGTACGTATTTAAGTTCTATACACATGGATATGCTGTTACACAGAATCACATTTCGACTTTTACTCATGATCATACTGTCAATGGTTAGAGACACCAGCTGCTCCAGGTTGTTCCAGCTGAGTAGTGCATCACCCAGGTCCAGATTACTCAGTGATAATTTATGTAGATGTTTTGAAATGGGACAGTCTGATACACAACATCTACTATCTTCCATTAAGGTTATATTATCAAGTGAGAGTTCATCAAACATATCCAAGATCTCAAAAACAAGTAATACTATAACAAGTAATACTATAACAAGTAATACTATAACAAGTAATACTATAACAAGTAATACTTCACCCAGATCCATAATATTCAGTGACAATTTCGGTAGATTCTCATATTGTGACCGGCAGTTACACCACATCTCTTTACTATATTTGATAATGGTTATAGTATCACACTTGAGTTTAAAAGACATATCCAGTAGGTCATCACCCAGATCCATATTCTTCATTGTTAATCTATGTAGTTTTTCACACTTGGATAGGCTGTTATACAACATCTTAGTGTCTTTGATCATGCTTATATTATCAAGAATGAGTTCATGAAATGGATCAAATCTGCCAAGGACAAATAGCGTGTCACCCAGATCCATATTCTTCAGTGATAATCTGCCTACTATTCCATAATGATATAGGCTGCCACTCAATATCTTACAATAATTGATCATGTCTGTATTATCAAAGGTGAGTTCGGCCAACTGATTCAAGCTGTCAAGGACAAGTGGTGCATCACCCAGATCCATTTTCTTGATTGATCCAGTTGTACATTGGATATTACATGACATCTTATTACAGTCATCTACAACACACTGAAACAGTTTCAGACACTTGAGTTGAATACACTTTGAAAGAATTAGCTTTCCCCAAAAGGTCACATGCTCAAAGTTGACTCCAATAAGACAGTTCAATTCTGACAAAACCATTGTATAATTATATACGTTACAATTAGACAGTTTCAGACACCTGAGCTGAGTACACTTTGATAGCATTAGTTCACCTGTCATGGTCACACTTTCAAGACTGACCTCAGTCAGACATTTAGACTCTACGAAATCCAATGTAGCATTATCTAAGTTACATTGAAACAGTTTCAGATACTTGAGCTGAGTACACTTTGATAGCAATAGTTCACCTCTCATGGTCACATTTTGAAGTCTGAGTTCAGTCAGACAAACAGACTCTAGCAAATTCAATGTAGTATCATCTAATCTACAATGAATCAGTTTCAGCCACTTGATCTGAGTACATTTTGACAGCAATAGTTTACATCTCCTGGTCACATGTTCAAGACTGACCTCAGACAGACAGCTAGACTCTGACAAATTCAATGTAGCATCATCTAAGCTACAATGAATCAGTTTCAGACACCTGAGCTGAGTACACTTTGATAGCAATAGTTTTCCTTTCATGGTCACACTTTCAAGACTGAGCTCGGACAGACTGATAGACTCTGACAAATCCAACATAGCATCATCTAAGTTACACTGAATCAGTTTCAGCCACTTGAGCCGAGTACACTTTGATAGCAATATTTTACCCTTCATGGTCACATGTTCAACACTGAGATTGGTCAGACAGTTAGACTTTGACAAATCCAAAGGTGCATCATCAAAGTTACACTGAACCAGTTCCAGGTTCCTGAGGTGAGAACACTTTGATAGCAACAGTTCACTTTCCATGGTCACATCTTCAAGACTGAGTTTGAGCAGACTGTTTGACTCTGAAAAATCCAATGTATCGCCATCTAAGCTACAACCAGCCAGTGTCAGACACTTGAGATGAGTACACCTTGATAGCAGTAGTTTAACCTCCATGGCCACATTATTCCTACTGAGCTTGGTCAAGCTGGTCTTTAAATCTCCAAGTAAAATATGGGTCAGCTGAGAATACTGAGAAATACCAAGGGGTAAAATATTCCAAAGACTGACTGACCTGACATCTGATGTGTTCCTCAGTAATACATTCCAGTCATCTTGATTATCTGCAAACAGATGGTGCAATTTCAGACTAACAGGTTCTCCGCTGGCTTCCTTAATACACTCCTTATAAAGTCTACATAGATAACGCCTATGATTGTCTCTTTTGGTTGTTACCCTATTCTGATCAATATCTGTATAATATATGTCAAATATCTTTTCAGATATCTTTTGACAATGGCTTGCGGAAATGCCGGCCACAAATTGTATGACCTTTACATTTTGAAGCACACCATCAACTGTCTTTAATGAACCAAGAAAGGTTCCACATCTGCCCTCTCTACAACATATGTTAATGGCTGCAAGAAACTCTTGTACTGATTTGTGAAGAAATGTCAGACATATGTTCTTCTTTAATATTCCAGGTGATTCCGAATTTGAGATGATACCCAAGTCTAGAGCTGTCTGCAACTTTGATAAACCATCTTTTCCTAATAGGTCCACAAGAGCTTCTTCTTCAAACACGAGGGAAGATTCCTTTGCATCTGAGATAAGGAAATGACTTGCTGCTTCACACAGGGAAGCCAGAAACTCTTCACCAAAGTGCTGAACAAGTGAGAGATTTCTTAGTTTAGGAGTTGGAATGAAAGTTGTGCATTCCAATGGCCATGTTTTCTCGTCTTTCATCACCTTTCTGTTTTGTTTCCTCTCTTTACCCTCAATGTACCTATTGACCATTACATTTAAAATTTCCAGGTACAGCTCATGAATTGTTGGTGGGAAGGATTTAGTTTCATGCCAAACATGAACAATAAACAGCAGGAGAAGTGGTACATTAATGAGACTTCTAATCACAGAATTTTTCAAGATATCCTTTTCAAGCTGTTCTTTGGCAGATTTATGCTGATAGTAGTTGACAAATATCCTCTCAGCAAACGACATGCTGTTTTCATAACTGAACCCCACTAGATCCAGTAACAAGTCAATATGAGCAGATCTTATTAGGCTTAAATTACCAATTTTCCAGGGTCGAGTTGTGGCAAGAACTGTAAGGTGTGGATACAGTCTCCTTTTCATTATTTTCTCAATTAACGATGAAGAATTGCTCATTTCATCTAGGCCATCTATAATAAGCAATACCTTGTTCTCCTCTGTTTCCCCAATCAATGTTAATGTGAGATTTGTGAGACAAATCGTGTGATTCATGAAGTGGGAATTGTGTGTATGCCATATCCATCAATGTTTTCTCATCAGAAATGTGTCTAAGACAGATATATAATAAAACATCAAACCTGAGCATCTCATCTTCATCTTTCATACCAGTTTTTTCAGACTTGTCAGAAATTCTAGCATCTATGAGATTTTGCTTTTGTACAGTGCACCAAGTTTGCACAAGTTTCCTACAAAATGTAGATTTTCCTTGACCAGCAGAACCTTTGAGAATGATACGTGTTACTTTTTTGTCACCTTTTTTAAAAAGTTGTCTAAAACTTTTAACCTTCTCTTTTTTGGCCTGTTGCTTGTATTGACTTTGCGCAGACTCTACTTTTTCTTCTTCTATGACTATGTCTGTGTAGAAGTCTTCAAGGTCTTTCCAGTTGACAGTAGTGTCAAATACTGGGTTAATTGAAATGATCTGGACACTTTCATAGGCCTTGATCAACAACAGTTGTATATCTCAAACATCTAAAAAAAGATAAAATTTGTGGTCATTGGGTTTCACATCACAAATAGCAGCAACCACAACAGTATTACTAACATTATCTGCATCAAAATAAACAACAATAATAATAATGATAATAATAACTGTCATCAAAATCTAATGTGTAGAGTAATTTTGATATAACACAGGGGTCCTGCTTTACAAGGGTGATGGAAATATGGAGGAGTGTGTTGGAAAGAGGACACACTTATCATAAAGCATGAATTTCTCATTCAATAATAATAATAAAAATAATAATAATATTTGCGATAATAATAACTGCACTGTATATGAAATAATTTTTACATCACCATAGGCCACTAAAACTAGTTACAAGGGAAAACAACATACAACATGCACAACGAGATGATAATGTTGTTTTATTGTTGTTGTTCTAATGTTTAAACTATTCTACAGTAGACATTTAAAGGAATATCTTGTCCAGTTGTGACCTAAAGGCTCATACAAAAGAGACTAGTCATTATCTGGTTGACTGTATGTGTGATGAAAAAGTAGAGGATAGGCTTATCATACATAATGGTTCTCTTATTGGAGAAGAAATAATAATGATAATAATAATAATAATAATAATAATAATATAAGTATAATAACAATTGCAACCACTGCATCAGCCTGAGCCACTACAAATATCCCCCACAATAAAATGAACTTGGGCATAATTAATTTTATGAAATTGTTTAAAATAAAATTCTTTACTCACAAATTACAACAAATGACACATTTTTGGACAGTAATTAATATTTAATTTTCTCATTCCTCCAAACAGTAGAAAAGGATACTATTTACTGAATTGAGTGAGTGTAGGGAAAAGGATGATATTTACTGAATTAAAGGAGAGCAGGAAAAAAGTATGCTATCTACTAAATTGAGAGAACGCAGTTAAAAAGGAAGCTATCTACTGAATCAAGAAAATGTAGGGAAAACATACGCTATCTATTATATTACAGAGGTGCTTGGAAACAAGTGTGATATCTGCTGAAGTAAGGCGGTGCTGAGAGAAATGTAAGCCATCTACTGAATGAAGAGAGTGTATAGAAACAAGTATGCTATATACCAAATGAAGAGAGTGTATAGAAACAAGTATGCTACATACCAAATGAAGAGAGTGTATAGAAACAAGTATGCTGTATACCGAAGGAAAAGAGTGTATAGAAACAAGAATGCTATATACCGAATGAAAAGAGTGTATAGAAACAAGTATGCTATATACCAAATGAAGAGAGTGTATAGAAACAAGTATGCTATATATTGAATGAAGATAGTGTATAGAAACAAGTATGCTATATACTGAATGAAAAGTGTATAGAAACAAGTATGCTATATACCGAATGAAAAGAGCATATAGAAACAAGTATGCTATATACTGAATTAAGTGTGTATAAAACAAGTATGCTATATAGGGAATGAAGAGTGTATAGAAACAAGTATGCTATATACTGAATGAAGAGTGTAAAGAAACAAGTATGCTGTATACTGAATGAAGAATGAATAGAAATAAGTATGTTATATACTGAATGAAGAGTGTATATAAGCAAGTATGCTATATACTGAATAAGAGTGTTTATAGAAACAAGTATGCTATATACTGAATGGAGAGAGTGTATAGAAACAAGTATGCTATATATTGATTTAAGCATGTATAAAACAAGTATGCTATATACCAAACGAAGAGAATGTATGAAAACAAGTATACTATTTCCCGGTTGTAGATTTTGCATTCCATGAAAAAACATGGAAAAGCATTGAAAACTCAAGCATGGAAAATCATGGAGTATTTGAATTAATATTCCAGGCTCTGTCCAGGGTAGGCTGGAAAACCATGGGAAAAAGGCATGGAAAACGCTGGACAATTCTAGCATGGAAAGCCATTTCGTATTTGGACTTATATTCCAGGCTTTGTCCATGGTAGGCTGGAAAACCAAGAAAGTTTCAGCATTGAAAACCCTGGACAATTCTAGCATGGAAAACCA
Source organism: Megalonaias nervosa (assembly GCA_016617855.1). Classification (NCBI taxonomy): domain Eukaryota; kingdom Metazoa; phylum Mollusca; class Bivalvia; order Unionida; family Unionidae; genus Megalonaias; species Megalonaias nervosa. Next base: position 10,761 of record JAECUM010022432.1, on the reverse strand, counting down.
TGGAGTATTTGGACTATTATTCCAGGCTCTGTCCACTGTATCCTGGAAAAAAATGAAAAAAAAGACATAGAAAAGCATAGAAAGCTTTAGCATGGAAAACCCTGGACAATTCTAACATGGAAAAGCAGGAGTATTTGGACTAATATTCCAGGCTCTGTCCAGGGTATGCTGGAAAACCATGGAAAATTCTAGCATGGAAAACCCAGGACAATTCTAGCATGGAAACCATGGAAACCCTGGAATATTGCTTCAAGAATCCTGGAATACTGGTGTTGACAAAACTGTAATATTTGTCTGGAAGACCATGAAAATGTTCAAGAAAACGCTAGTTCTCTATAAAATAATTTTCATTTGGCTGAGGCCCTAACAGGATCCTCGTCCCATCTGTTAAAATCATACACTATTAGATAAAAAGCTAGAATATCAGTCATCTGAATTACATTCAGTGCTCAAAAAGTCTGATAGCCCAATACCTGGGGTGCCCATAACCAGAGAAATCGATCATGCTAAAGAAATGTTGAAATTTAATTCAAGATGTTGGAAGACTGGTAAATTATTAATATTTATCCCCATGTATGCCCCTTACCCCATACTTCTATTGAAAGTGGTAAGTATTGAGTACAAATCAAAGCATAATTATTGTGATCTGTAAATTGGGAACAGATTGTTACTATAACTAGTGCTCACATGGCTTTAACATACAGGTGATTCTAAAATACTGTTTTAGCTATTTATGTAATAGAAACCAGCAATAACCAGTCTACTGGAGACAGGAACTGTTCCAGCAATTGTTGCAACGATGTGTAGCCACACAGTGTCATTCAGGCTAGCGTGTATACATGTCAAGGTGTTAACTGATTGCTTTGCTGTTGTAATGTGAAGAGTTCTGGGCAAAAGCTGGATTTCTTTTCTTCAGGTATTATAAGTAATAAAGGGGTCAAATGTGGTTGTGTTGACTTTTGAATCTTTGATTAAAAAATCGGCTGACCTTAAGATGAGAAGAAAAGACTGAATAAAAATGATTTTGGCAAAAACCTTGTGCAAGAGTTTTGATTTGTTATGGTATTGTTTAATTGCTATTGCGATGTTCTAGATGTTTCACGTTATAGATTAATGAATAATAATTCAGTCGTACCTTGTTCATGCTTACACTAATGAAATAGCATCAGTGGCATCTATGAACAACTTCAAAAGTGTAAACAGAAACTGTGTATGAATAAAGACATGCTTCCGATACTAATGAACATTAAGTCTGTTGACCCACTGAGTAAGAGAGACATTGTTAGAGCAATTAGACAATGGCTGATCTTAGGACCTGGAGGGAAACATTGCTTTGGGTGACATTTTTTTTAAGGTTCATCAAACACACAAGTCAATTTAAATTGATTTTTTTTCATATTTGAAATGCAGCAATTGCAACAATTTTTGAAAAATAATACTTAAAAGGCGGCAATTTTGGGCCCATAGAAATTGTAGTCAAGGTTTGTTATTTTTTTTAAGTCACTTGAGCCGTCAGGTGCATGTAACTCAAAAACAAAATTCTTTCAACACAGTCACATTTAACCACCTCTTGTACATAAAATTATGCATCCTCCCTGCTTTTTTATATGATTCAGGTACCATTCACTCAAATAAATTACAACAGCATGTACTACACTGTATTATCCTGAACAAAAAATTGTGACAATTTACATGTTCGGCAAAAAGAGTTCATTTTTTATCAGTTCAAAATTCGAAAAATCACTTCCCAAGTCTTAGAAACATCTCTAAGTGTTGTTCATGATCATCCTTTAAATAAATCCTAAATTTTAGCTCTACCACCAATTTTGCATGGGCTACATGTTAAACGATTGGTACTTTATGCTATATCTGTTGATCAAAACAAAGCGATGAAAAGTCACTTGATATCTTTGAAATATAATGCTTCAATCTTGTTTAAAAATAAAAAATAAAAAGTTTATGTAATGACCTCTGAAGAATTGCCAAACTTGACACTTGAGAAGAAACATCTATTGTCGGTAACTGAAAACAATGCATCGATAACTGCGGTTTGGCAGGCACAGCCATAAATAATAATGATCTGCAAAGTTACAATCTCAGTGATACTTGAAGCAAGATTACAAAACCTCAACTAACGTATTAAATCTTACGTGAAAGCTGTGCAGCAACAGACACAGATACTAGATATAAACCCTACTGTAAGCCTCCAAACCAGTCTCGTAAAGGAAAATATGTAATAGTCTTGATTCTACTCACCAACATGATAATTGACGTTACCAGCAGATGATAGTAATAACACGCAACCAGTACTGATTAGGGATTGACCAAGATTATCGCTCTCCACCTATCTCATTACCACTCTGAAAATGATAATGTCAAAGGTAAAAGGACCAGTCTGTAGGAATAAACTCGTTCTCCTCTATCTGTGTAGTCTTTTATTAGCTGAATCATATACACCAGAACCAAATCCAGGCCCACGAACCATCAAGATTCCTTGTGGGATCTGCAACAAAGCCTTTTCAATGGAAAACACCTTGTGTGTGCTGTGATCCTTGCAAGTATGGTATCATCAAGAGTGTATGGGTATGCCAGAAGCCGTGTTCAAAACCCTCCACAATGTAAGTTTCGAATGTATTCAATGTGGTTTGCCAAACTTCTCCACTGGAATATTTGACACCTTTGTCATCGATACCAGTAACAGTTACCATTGCCTTAGTGACAGTACCCATGCAGACAGTAAAATAAGCTATAACAACCCAACTGCTACTTGCCCATAAGAATCCTAGTCATTAATTGTCAATCTATAAAGAGCCTGGAAAAAGAGACTACTTAGCAATATGATCTCCTCTAGCAAAGCTACCATTGTTATTGGTACGGAATTATTGCTACACAGCAACATAAATTCATCTGAAGAATTCTTAGCAAATTTCAGGTCCTACCAGAAAGATCGTCCAGAGGGATCCCATGGTGGCAGTGTATTTGTCCTAGTATCAGACCAGTATGCCAGCTGCGAGCAAGAAAAACTTAAGGCAGATAATGACCTTGAGTTAGTTTGGACTATAATCATGGTTAAAGTGGCATCAGACCTATGCATGGGTGCCTTCTACAAACTCCATACTTAACCGAACCAAACTACCTAGGCCAGCATCACTCGTGCCTTACAAGAATCCCACAATGTGCAGACGTATGGCTAGGAAGAGACTTCAGCCTGGCAGATACTGACTGTGTCCACTACCACAAGCCACAAACAATGGCCAATGCCTCCAGCTACTAAATATCATAAAGGACCCATTCCTGGAACAGGTTGTAGATGCAGCAACACATGTAACTGAATTTACTTCAAATGTGCTTGATACTTATTTCAAAAACAACAAAACACTAATCAGCAAGTGTAAGTGTGATGTCTTACCAGGAATTGCTGACCATGAATCAGTTTGTATAGAGTCCAGTCTACGACCAATGGAAGTGAAAATAGCAGCTAGTAATGTCTTCCAATACAGGAATGCAGACTATGGCCAGATACGTGAAGAATTGAAACCGTCACAACAGTCATTCATACGTAAAACAGATAACCTTTCTGCTAATGACACATGGAAACTGTTTGAGGAGAACATCCAACGGTTAATGGATAAATTTATACCATCTAAGATGTTATCTGCAAACAAAACAAATAAGCCTTGGATAGACAAATCCATTAAAGCCCAACACAGAAGACAGAACAAATCGTTTGCAAGACAGAAAACAACAGGAAAAACAAGAGATCGGAAGCTATAGAAAGAAGTAAAAGCAAGTTCACAGATAGTACTTGGAAATCCAAATCAAGAGCAACAGCCAAACAAGCGGAAGAGATTTTGGAACTCCATTAATTCCTTATGTAGAGACAACTGTGATGTGGTACCGCTCAAGGAACATGGAGAACTACATTCAGAGGCATCCGACAAGGCTAACATACTGAATCGTCAATACCAGTCAGTCTTCACACAAGAGGATAAGAGTGATCTACCAAGCCTACATGGAGATTGTTACCCTCCAATGCCTGACATCCAAGTCACTGAAGAAGGTGTATAAAGCTTGTTGCGGAAAATTAACCCACAGAAGGCCACAGGACTAGACATGATTCCAGCAAGGATCCTGAAAGATCTAGCAGAAGAGTGTTCACCATACTTGAGTTATATTTACCAAAAGTCCCTCTCAACAGGTTATGCCCCTGATGTGCGGAAACAGCAAATGTTACAGCTATCTTCAAAAATGGAGAAAGATTCAAGGCCAGCAGTTATAAACCAGTCCCACTTACATGTACATGCTGCAAAATGCGTGAACACATCATAGCCAGCAATATGGTGCATCATCTAGATCACTTCAACATCCTAACAGACTGCCAGCATGGTTTACATGCCAGACAAAGCTGTGAAACACAGCTCATAACCCTAGTGGATGGATGAGCTCGCCAAATCGTTAGACTGAGGGAAGCAGTATGACCTTCCTATCCTTGACTTCAGTAAGGCTTTTGATTGTGTCCCTATGAAAGGTTCCTCTGTAAGTTGGACCACTATGGCATCAGGGGAAATACCCAGAAATGATCCGAGATTTCCTGACAAGCAGATCACAGATAGTTATAGTAGATGAAACAACATCAGGCCCAGCACCGGTTGTTAGTGGTGTACCTCAAGGGAATGTTTTGGGTCCCATCCTCTTCCTAGTGTTCAACAATGACCTACCTGTGAATGTCGAATCCAACACAAGACATTTTGCAGATGACTGTATAGTCTACCGGGAAATTAATGCCTCCAAAGACTATGAGATCCTTCAAGAAGAAGTGAACGAACTGGCCCTCTTGGAAAGATCCTGGGGTATGTCGTTCCATCCAGAAAAATGCAGCATCCTAAGAGTTTACTGGAAGAAATCACCAATCTTGTCCGAATATACTCTTAAGAGGCACAAGCTAGCCACTGAACAGGCAACAAAATATCTCCAGGTGGAATTGTCCAGAGACCACAACTTTTGAAAAGGCTCATAGACAAGATAGTGAAAAAAGGGAACAGTAACCATGGTTTCCTGCGCCGCAACCTCCAAATCAACAATGAAGAAGTAAACATTGCAGTATATTTCACTATGGTTTGCCCAGGCCTTGAGTACTGCTCAACTGTGTGGAACCCACAAAATAAAGATCTAATATATAAGAGAGATGGTTCAGAGGAGAGCTGCTAGATTCACCACAAATCGATATCGTAACAGTAGCAGTATCAGTGCAATGTTGAACCATCTCCAGTGGGAATCACTCAAATCCAGGCAAACCAGGGCCCAGCTGACCATGTTAAACAAGATAGCAAACAGCCTAGTGGACATACCAGCGGACAAATACCTGACCCTAGCATATAGCTAAACTAGGACAAACCACAGGAAAAAGTTCCAGCTAAAATCATCATAGACAAATTGTTTCAAGTTCAGCTTCTTCCCATGTATGATAGGGACTAGGAACAAATTGCCATCAATAATTGCAGAAGCTCCTGACTTGGTATCTCACAAGCAGGAGCTTTCCAAAATCCCATTCTAATGAACTAGTCAGCTACAAGTAAGACCTAGTGATTCTTTGGGCTATGTCGGCTGAGGTTCATTATCTCATCGCTGGAACGGCAGCCGGATTGATCTGAGTATGAAGGGACGAAAACATACACCGACACTCTTTTACTTATTTCTCTCTTCCTATCACTGCTCTTCTGACTGTCCTATCGCTACCATCTTTACATTATCGTTGACCACGCACCACCCATTGCTTAATAGTCAAGCGTGACTGCACCAACGTATTTATAGATAGATAACCTCGTAATTATAAATTATTTCCAGGATTCTTGGATCAGTTGCTGCACATGTATTGGTACTGCTTGCAATAAAATTGCCTGAATTAATGAGCTAAACTGTGATGGTTAATTTCGAAAATGTCAAAACCATGCTGTCATGATAATTCTGTCTTCTATACCTCAAATATATTGCGTGTATATTTCGAAGATTGTAAATTAGTCTCAGAACAGTAAACAAGGGAAATAACCGCCATTAAAATCTCAATATCGAACTAGGCCTCAGTTGCGGCAAATCACATTTTATTGTACGTGATTTTATTATTCGATTTCGTCTTTAAAAATGCAAATTTAATTCTTACAGAATGCTGACAGAATGGGATTGGTTTTTCTCAAAGAAACCAAAAACTATATACAATTTACAGTTTGTATTTAGTATGAAAAAAGCTATTTTCTTCTGGCAACAGATAATAATAATAATAATAATAATAATAATACAATAATAATAATGCTAATAACAATAATAATCACCATAATCTTAATGATACTATTTTACATTATTCACAACATTGATAAGACAGTTATAACCAGTACCGGTATAATATGCATGTTGATAAGAGCAAAAGATTCAGAAAATGGACTTTTTAAAATAATGATTGATTTTTGCCCTCCTTCTTTTATAAAAATACTCATTTTTTAAGTATTAATAGTGTATAGAAATGCATAATACAGGAAATAAATTCATATTTATTTACTTATCTTAACTCTCTAAGTATGGAGTTCATTGTTATTTTTATTATTAATATTATTGTTAAAGGTTTTGATATTTACCACCTTCAGAAATGTGTAAATATGGTAATATTAAATGTAACAAAATAGATTTATTGGAAAAAAAAATAATCTTCATTAATTTAATTGAGGACACTGTTAACATCAAATTGTTTCTTGCACTGTTGCTACTTGAAATTGTTTAAAAATTAAGTTTTTTGATACCACTGTTTAAGATAAATTGCATTCACTGTGCAGATGGGGAACTTAAACATTAAAATCTTGTACTTGAGTAATATTGTATTCCAGCGAAATGTCTATTTGACATTTGTCATGCCAGATCTCCAACATTTGCACCAACTATTTAAGTTCAAATTACTCATGTGGAAAACACATGTGAGAAAATACAACTTAGAACAAATTTACCATGTCTCTAATTGGAATCAAAGTCCAAAATCTGCACAGGTGAAAATTCGCTTACTTATTCTATGGCTCACACAATTTAACAAACTGCACACATGAGCTTGCAAAATCTACCCTTTTTGCATACATTATTAACAAAGTTAAATATGCAATTTACAAGATGCTCATGAGAATGGTTGAAATTTTTCTGTATGGCTAACACTAATCAATCAAGCAGAAGAAATGAAAACTAATATTAAATGCCCATCTTGAAATTGTCTAAGTTCTTTTGGGGTTTTCTATGCTTAAATTTATCGAATAAAATTCTATGCTGACAAAATTCTAAGTCCAAACTGTCCATGGTTTTCCATGCAGGTCCAGCTTTCTCCACGCAAACTGTCCAGGGTTTCTATGATAAACTCTGCAAAATATTTAATTTTGCAACTCTTTTCCAGGTTTTACCATGTGTTTCCATAGTATTCCATCCTTTTCCAGAATATACTATGGAAAAAGTACAGCCAGGTATACTGAATGAAGAGAAAGAGAGAAAGAAAGTATAGAAACATGTATGCTATATACTGAATGAAGAGAGTGTATAGAAACAAGTATGCTATATACTGAATTAAGCATATATAAAACAAGTATGTTGTATACTGAATGAAGAGAGTGTATAGAAGCAAGTATACTATATACTGATTTAAGAGTGTATAAAACAAGTTTGCTATATATGGAATGAAGAGAGCATATGGAAGCAATTATGCTATATACTGAATTAAGAGAGTGCATGGTGTGTGTGTGTGTGTGTGTGTGTGTGTGATTTGGATTTTTAACATAGCTTTAACAATTTTTCAGTCATATCGCTATGATATCTGCAGTGTAACAGCTTATAGTATGTCTAGCACTGGGGTATTATGCTGCAGACATGTAGAGTCATGCCCCACCCAGTCACATCATCCTGACACAAGGCCGACCAGTCCTTACACTAACCTCTTAATGCTGAGTGCCAAGGAGGCAGCTGTTAGTAACATTTTTATAAGTCTTTGGCCATATAAAAGTAAGCTATATACTTAATTAAGAGTTCGGGGAAAAAAGTATGCAATCTACTGAATCATAAGGTGCACAAAAATAATCGTATGCCATATATATATCTACTGAATAAAAGTGTTGCAGGGGAGAAAGTAAGCTATCTACTGAATCAATGACTGCCACATACGAAATGAAGAGAGTGCAGGGAAAAAATCTACTTTCTACAGAATTCTGCATGTGCAGCAAAAACAAATGTATGCTATTTACTGAATTACATCAATGTGGAGAAAAAGTATGCTATCTACTGAATTAAAGGAATGAGGCAAAAAAGTATGCTATCTATTGAATTAAGGGAGCAGAGAGAAAAACAGTGTTATATACTGAATCACAGGAGTGCAGGAAACAATTATATGAATTATTGAATTATGACAGTGCAGGTGACAATAATGTTATCTATTGATGACACTATTTCTATTTAGCACTAACCATACAGCATAAGAAATCTTTTAGTGAAAACACTGTGTTGATACGATCATCCATTCAGGTTGTATAGTGATAATATCTTAAAGATGGCTGCTATGGTGGCCATATTGGATGCCCAGGCCCATAATTTTCATGTAGGACCCACTTAGATCATAGTTAGTCTTCTGGTGAAAACTTCAAGCTGATATTACTTTCTACTCAGGATGAGTAGGAATACATTGTAAAAGGATTTTTAAGATGGTTGGAATGGTCCTTCTGAATGATGGAGAAGAACAATTTCAATTTCGAACAAAGAGGACACTATGTCCATATGGCTTCCTATTCCAGTAGAATGGCAATAACAACATTGTCAAAATGGCTACTATAGTATCCATATTCGATAAAAGATCAGCACCATTTTCATTATGACCAACCAGATATGATAAGAAGTTTTTCAGTGAAAATGTCATGCTGATATGACCATCGATTCTGGAGGAGTACTGATACGATTTTCAAGCTGGCTGCTGTGGTGGAAATATTTATTGCCCAAGAAGCATTATTTACATTTCGGACCAACATCCACCTTACAAAAATATTTTCACTGATGTAAATAGTGAAGGTTGCTCTTAGCATATTGTACATTGTTATTTACTGAGTAATTTTGCATGATTTAAAAAAAATCTCAACTACATAGAAGGTCAGTTCAAACTGTCTCATTATGGCATTATCTGATGACAAATATGTTGTGAGAATTCATTCCCAATAATACAGCTTTGACAAGATGATGTATTCATATACCTAGATACTGACTTACCATGCATTAAATATTTTAAGCTGGATAATTTTATGTTCATCAAAACATGTAATTCAAATCATTAGCACATTTATGGGAAGATTTGTTCCATAAACAGCAACACAATAAAGTTCATTTTGATACTCACAAACTATGAATACCTTTTATAACTGCTAGTTACATGCTATTTAAACTTTAAGTTTAACACTGAACATTTGAGTAATATACTAGTATGGAATATACAATCAAATTACCTTTCTTTGTTGGTTCCATCGGACCTCTTGCTGTTCCTACAGAACAAAGAAAAGAGGGTCTTTGAATTTTGTTTCCATATCACTTGACTTCATCCATTAAGACAGTTTAATCAAGTCACACCCAGTTTGTGTGAATTGCATATATATATATATATATATATATATATATATACTTTAGGAAATATAAATATAATTGTAAAGGTTTGAAGCAAACAGTTCTATTCTATGAAATCTTATTTATAACAACATCTCACAGTTAAGTCCATACTCCGTAACAATGACATGCAAGAGCAAAGTGGATACACCATAACATTGACATCTGAAAGCAAAGTGGATACTCCATACCATTCACATGTGAGACAAAAGTGGATACTCTATGACAAAGATAACAGCAAAGTGGATGCTCCATAATAATTACATGAGCAAAGTGGATACCCTGTAACAATATCTGACAGCAAAGTAGATACTCCACAGCACATTTGGATATCAGACAGAAAAATTAATACTCCATAATGGCTACGTCACTTTATTACTAAGACTATTCATGTATTACACGAGTGTTTCCATTTCCCTGATGTAATAAATTAAAAAAGGATGCATTGAAACCCCATCCAAATATTCCATTGGATCCATAAAACAATTGCAGTTTTCATTAAAAGTTCTAAAATAAATCATGATCAGGTGCAAATGTACTAGGATTTTAGCTATGAACTAGAGTAATTTTCCCTGGATTTGATCAGATTCCTCTATAAATTCCATTATGTCGGAAACACTAGATAAGAACCCAGTACAGCATGTAATGGTATGCCTCAACCGTGCAAAAGCAATTTCAATTTTACCATCTGGACACAATTACATACGCATATGCATTAGTTTATTTTCAGTTCTAAATGTAAACTATGCTGAATGATAACAGCCTACCATAAGAACACTGTGGTACGTTTCAGTGCTAAGTATAAAACTTCTTTAATGTACTTTAATTTTCAGTTGTTCTCTGCATTTATTTTTTTTACATGACTGGTGGCAGACTAGTCATTTCAGGAAGAAACAGTCAGAGATAACATGTTGGTCTATCCACCAGGATGCAACACTGTAAATGGGTTTTCAAAGAGGGAAGTTGCTGCAAAAAAGAGTAAATCCACTATTTTGGAAGCTCAAAAGAATACTGCAAAGTTAATAACATCCTCTTTGCTACCCCATTTCAAAGAAATAGCGCCTGAAATCTTTTTGAATGCTTGTTCAAAGTAGCCTTTAAAAAAAT